>JBBMKD010098921.1:0-38294 GCA_037834095.1 Argya squamiceps
TTCCTATAAAAGCACAGATTCCTGCCCAACACACCCATAGCTGCTCCTCTCATTTATATTAGTCTGAAACACTATCAAGGGCTGCCATATGTCAGATAATTATTCAGAGAGAAATAAATCTGGCCCACCCATGGAAAAAAGGGGAGCACAGGATAATTGAAGGCTGTTTGTAAAACACACATGACACGACACGACCTGGAAACACAAAACCCGGCTATTGGCATTCAGTGATATTTATTTGTGTGGCTGCATAATTTTCCTCTTTTACAAAAGGTCCTGTCCTGATTTTAACATTTGATTATGCAGAAATTTAAACAAAGCAAAGGCAAGCACTCCTCCCCTATCTTTGGCTAAACTGTGGGCTTGGGTCAGAGTTGGCTACAAAGGAGAAGCTGTCAAATGAGAGGTTGGCCAGGGAAGCTGTGGCTGCCCCATCCCTGAAGGTGTCCAAGGCCAGGCTGGACCCTCTGAGCCACCTGGGACAGTGGGAGCTGTCCCTGCCCATGGCAGGGGGTCAAAATGAGATGATCTTCAGGATCCCTTCCCAGCCCAACTATGATTCTGTATCAAATTGTGTCTACTCAAAAGCCCCAAGGGTGCTCCAGAGAGACTGAGACATTCCAGCTCCATCTCGTGCCATCCCCACATCAGACACTACTGCTTTTTCTAGCAAATTCCCTGCAGTTGCTGAATTCTGAGAGAAAAAAAAAAAAATAGCAGATGGTTCAAAAGTAACGTTAGCTCCATGTGAAAAATGACCTTTTTGATAAATATTGCTAATATCTAGCATAGGGTTGATAGATATTCTCATTAACTCCACTCAGACAGATTGGCAATAAAACCTTCCATGCTGCAGTCAGAAAAATGCAAAAGTGTCTTCATTTTTCCCTGCCATTAAAAAATGTGAGGAAAACAGGAGAAAAGAATCTGCAAGATAAAGGTTAAAGCCAATCTTGTAGGAGCCAAGATAATTTTAGGTTCTGAATTGCAGGAGTATCTGATCAGGCATTATTATTTCCTACATTCTGGCGGACAATGCAACTATGATCACTGTAAATAAATATTTTGCTCTGCATGGTGGTTAAAAGCTGGAAATCAGCTGCCAGGCTTACTTTTCCCCTCTGAATTGTGAAATGTTGTTCATGGGTCCAAAGCTCCTCACAATCAAAGGCAGGAACACGGAGATGACTGCCAAGTCCCTGCGCCTGTTACTAAGCAAATATTTTATGACAAAACAGAAAATAATCAAGGCGGTTGCAGGGAAGAAGGAAACATGTTTAATAACACGGTGAAGGGATGGGATGGAAAGTGTATCAGAAAAGTCCCACGCCTACAGACATTTGGAATTCTGAATGGAAGCCTCTACAGGATTATCTGGCATTAAGCAACAGCCAGGCACGTTTGGGTTGTTTTATGGAGCTGATGGGATAAAGAGGCAGAGTGTGAGGGTGGGGAGATGCTGGACCCACGACTCAGCCTGGCTCTATGTGACTATTGATGCTAAAATTAAGGAGATCTGTCAGTCAAAACGTTGCACACATTCACCATTTCCACTGAAAATTCTTAGTATTTTGGTATTTCTCCCAAGGAGTAATGACAGCTCTTCTCATCTCCTCTGCTTCCTATCCAGCAAGGATAAAGTGATGGGCCATTTTCACTTTCCTACCCCCTACATGAAACAAAGGATGAAAAGAAGATATAAAGAATGTTTGGACATGAATTTTGAGGCCCTAATGGAAGTATATCAAAAGATTTCTGAATTTAAACAAAACAGAGATTTTTCATTGTGTCATGAGACTTAAGAAATAAAGCCTCAAAGAATTAAAAATTATGTGAATTTCAAATACTAACTCAATTATATAGAATATTTTAAAGCTCTCAATTTCTGAGCAAGAGTGTCCATCCATGAGAGAGGCAGAATTAGAAAAAAAAAACCAACAAAAAAACAAGGTCAAAACCAAAACAAAAACCACTAACCAATCCAAGCTTTGCCATTTAATTTCTAAACAAAAAGCTTGTATATGAGATAGAGATAATCTCATTCAAGAATAGCTTTTACAATCTATCACATGCTTACCTGTCACAGGTAAATTTTTAGGTAAGACAAGTAGAATTGAACTAGAACTAAATTTTCTCATGAGCTAAGTGTTTAGCATACTTAAAATTGAAAAGTAACAGGGCAGACCTGATATCAGAAGAAGAGCACAAAATTCCAAATTAGAATTCACTGAAAGGAAGAGGACAAGGAGAGGGTCCAATCTTTCCAATACTTCCTAGCTCGAGAGACTGGGATGCAAGATGATTTGGGAGTTGAAAAGCACTTGGTTAATTGTGTTGAGAGTAAGAAATATCTTTTTTTTTTTTAATTTGGTTGTTGTCTAAATGCTGTCTGAGCTTTTAATGGATATAAAATTATGAATATTGTTATTGTTTGCTTTCCCCTTATTTCAATTTTCTGAAGCGTTCCTGGAGGAAATCTCCGAGCTGTAAGCAAACCTTTAATGGACATGTTAATACAAATTATACAGATGGGCAAGCTAAAGATTTATTAGGAACTCCAACTGCTAAATTTCCTTTGAAGTGCTCGGATTCAGCACATCCCCACTATAAACCCAGAGGTGAAGCGATAAATTCTGTAAATTGAAAACAGAGACACACTAAGCTCGCAGTTATTTAAATAGTTGCTCAAGGGATTGAGGGCAGAAATTGATTAGTTTATGGAAGAAAGTTATTGTGCTGGGGGATCACAGGGAATCTGCTGCAGCTGGAACACACCCTGTCCCCTGTCACCATGTGGCAGTGGCCAGCAGAGCTGCCCAGAGGCACCCTTCTCCCTCAAACTAAACTGTGTCTTTCCAACACAAACCACATCTCCTTCCAATTGCTGTCACATCTTTGACTCCACTGTAATTTTGATTTCTCCTTGAGGTTCAGAATCAGATGCTTTGTTGGTTGTGAATAGCAAACATGAAAGAATAATTATTAATGCAATTATCAAACTTATCACGAATGTCAAAAAAAAAAAAAACAACAACTCTTCAATAAAACCTACTTTACGAGATTAAAGCTTTCCAAGAGACCCAAAGACATTTACATGTTTTGATCTGGGAGGGAATGTAAAAATCACACTAATGACAGCAAATCACACCAGGCTTGAACAGTTTGCTGCTCCTAACAAGGAAGTATTGGAAGGAAGCAAAATTCCAGAGACCCAAAGAGAAGGAACTCCAGGAATCTGGGAGAAAACACTGAAAGGCAAATTTTGTGAAATTTGTCTTTTCTGAAAGACAAACTTGTCTATACAAAATTGACTTGGCTTCTGTGACCTGTGCTCCACAGATGTGACCATCTCTCTTTTTGGCTCACGGGGACCACGGGTAGATTCACATCCTCTCTGCAAGAAACCCTCCAAGGGCTGATGAGAATGCATGAAAAATCAGTCCAAGTCCTGCTCTGAAACCCAAGTGCAGAAGGTAGAGGGAAAGGACTGAAAGGAGAATCAATCCTGAAAAGTAACGGAACATAAAATGACCGTAGGCAGAAGGATGAGCAAGCACTGACATGGAGGGACCACAGAAAAGCAAAAGAAATAGGAGGAAAGTACAGGTAAAAAAAAATTGAAGAGAGTAACAGAACATAAACTAATTACTTATGTTTATTTTTCCTAGGATCTTAGCTGCCAAAACACTGCCTCCACTTGCTTTATTCTATCAGACTCCAGAAGACATGTAATTAAATCCCTGCTTGACTAAATAACCCAAACTTCCTTCTTTTCCAATGGTTATTGGTCTGCCAACGTACCTAATATTAACAAAGACATTGACTGATTGAAGTGTTTGGCCAGGTCATAATTCCTGATATTACAGTATTTTAAAAACTGCATCTAGAGTATAAAAAACTATTTACAAGCAATTAATGTCATATTTCACATTAAATATAGTATTAAATTAAACTGCATGAATATGCAATGCAATATAATTTGCCATCACTTCAGAAATTCCGTAATAGGTAATTTCTGTGAAAGAGTTATTTCAATCATTACTTATTAAATAATATTCACCAATTATTGCCAGAAATAATGTGGAAGTCTTAGCTGTTAAAAAGTGTATCTTTCTTTGAAGGATATTCCTTATGTAAAAGGACAGGGTGAGGAGAAGATGTGGCTAATTAAAAACCCCTGTACGTGCACACACAGAGACACAAAAAAAAATACACTTGTCTGCTAGAATGAGTTTAGTTTCTGGCAATATCAAAACTTCCTCTGAGCATATTCATCTGTAGGTGGTTCATTTTTTCTCAGTTTTTCACCAGGCCTCCTTGTATCCAACCATTCAAATGCACATTCACATGTTTAACCTTAAGGTAGACTGCACTTAAATCCTTTTTATTTTAAGGTGGGGAAAAGTAACAGCTCAGAACCATAACTCCATGGAATAATGAAGTAAAAGCTGTTGCTCTTATTACTGTCATTAAATTATCATGACTGCCCACAGTAATTTTTTTTCCCATTTTCATATAGCCTGTAAAGTTTAAGAAGAAGAACAAAAATTTTCTTATTTTATCACTGAAGGAAAACTTTCAAGCAATGTATTTTTGAAATAAATCACTTAGGTAAAGATATATATGCCAGAAGTAAATTAATGAAACAGAGGATGGGACAAAACAAAAGGCAGAACAGAAATGAAGTTGCTCCTTCTACAGAACTCAAAGGACTGATGAAGTCAAACTTGCTGTGGGTAATGTTTTCATTTCCCATTCCTCCTTTGTGCTTTCTACCACTGCTGTGGCCCTGCTGATAACTTTGATCAAATAATTTTCTTGCTCCTCTGCCTATGCATTCAGCCAGGCAGGGAAAAGGACTTGCAAAAATCACCCTTAGCAAACCCCATGAAATATTTCAATGCAGTAAGTTGAGTCTGAACTCCTCTGCTCCTTCACGACTGCAGGTACCTGGTACAAGGATGAGTTTGTCGGGAATGCAGAGCGGCTGATTTTGGAGGAGAAAAGGAAAAAAAAAAAAAGGACAGCTGTGGAGAATCATGGTGTAATGATAGAAGAATCCCACCAGAAAATGACTTAGGATTCTGTTATCACAAGGTTTAAGTAGTGTAAACTTTGAGGTATAAGATAAAGTATAGATGTTTTGCTCCAACATGAATCTCCATCTGGGCTGTTCATTGACATTAAACAGACATTTCTATTTTACAGGAGACTATGACTGCCTGATAAGAGAGACATGACCTTTCCTTTTCCTCTCTCTTTCCCTCAACAAAAATGGTCTACTTCAAAATGTCATGGAAGTATAAGAACTTAATCTCAAATCTGTCACAGGACCAATAGATTCATTGCCAAGGCAGCCTTTTTTTTTTTTTTTTTTTTTTTTTTTTTTTTTTCCTCTTGTCCATTCTTAATGTGTGGTAAGCAGCAACTCAGGCTTTGCTTTCCTAACCAACAATCAAAATAAATTCAACCATCCATGACAATCCTTCCCTCACATGCATGCCATAAACTATTTGCTTTGAAAAATTATGTGAGACTATGATTTGGATGAGATTATTTAATCTGTAAAAGATCCTTTTTTGTTTGACTTTAGAACACATCAAAAAATAGCAAATCCTTCTCAGGAGTGGTCCTGTAACTCTTCAAAATTTAGCAGAACCTCTAGTTTAAACCTCCTAAGTAGGTGGGGCTGGAAGGTCTGAAAAGTCACTGTCCACTCACCCTCTCTCAATGACAACCAGTATTTTGCTGAGGTCTTATTTATAGAGCAAAAATTAATGAATTGCACTTTAATTCTCCAAGTGAATAGTCCAGAAAGATACATCTACTTTTTCTCATGATTTTTAAATACCTTTTTTCTTAGTATAGAAATAATTTAAATTCATTTTACAGAGAAAGAGAACATATAATAAAGGGCGTATAAAGAAGAGATAATTAATTTGATTTTCCAGTCAGCTTTTCTTTTTGCCAATGGTGCTATTAAGGCAAGCAGAATTCTTTGCTTCCATTTCCCAGTAAGCCTTGATTAAAATATAGCTATAATACACGTCTTTTAATTGACTTTGGGTGATGTAGAAATGTGGCATTATAACAGATATTAACTGTTCAGGGGAGATCAATGGATTATCTAAAATGTTAAGGGCATAAGTTATGGTGAAGACTCAATCTTACAATGAGCTTAATGTCCTCTGCTTCAACCCAGGTGGCCTTGGCTTCCACTGACTTTAAAAAAAGGTTGAGAAAACACAGTCCTTTGCCAAATTGCATCTCTAATGCACACAATCTAACCCAGACCTGTGAGGCAGCAGTGAGTTCAAGGGCACAGCTGTTGAAGTTGATGTCTTTATGGCAACTTTTTAACACCATTTTACTCAGCACCTTGGAAAATCTTATTTAATTATTAAGCCTAAGTGTTTCAGTAAAGTCAAAAGAAGTTGAAAAGAATGTCACCTAATTTTTGATGTAATTTAATACCGCTAGAAATTCTGTTGGAATTTCATTTCAGGAAAAAACCAAACAAACAAACAAAAACACCTAACCAACAAACCCTTCAAAGCCCAGGCTTGGAATCAAACCTGTTAAAACTGCTCTGTCTAATAAGACCATGTAGTGACAGGACAAGGGGGATCACCTCAAACTGTAAGAGATTTAGGTTTAGATCAGATATCAAGAAGAAATTGTTTATTTTGAGGGTGAGATGGCCCTGGCACAGGGTGCCCAGAGCAGCTGTGGCTGCCCCTGTGTCCCTGGCAGTGCCCAAGGCCAGGCTGGACATTGGGGCTTGGAGCATCCTGGGACAGTGGAAGGTGTCCCTGGTCATTGCAGGGTATTTAAGAGTATTTAAGGTCCCTTCCAGCCCAAATCAATCTGTGATTCCATGATTCTGTGATTTTAGTGGGAGCAAAACACAAAATCATCCAAAAGCCTTTAAGGGAAGGGCTCAGCACCTCAGTTCAGGCTGCAAGCCAGGAGGGACCGTGCGCAGAGGGCTACAGCAAGTCACAAACAAACACCTGGTATTTAGCAGGCTGTGAATTATTTGCATGTATTTCTGAAGCCTCCTGACACAGTACTGTGTAGGCTGCAGCATGGGTGAAGTTTTGGACAGGCAGCATTGCAATGGAACTGCAGAGTATGTGGGGAAATACATGGGGAAGCATTACGAGGCAGTAAAACATTGTTATGCAGTGCAAAGCATCCAACTTTTAAAAAAGCCCAGCTTTATTTATGTGCCACACTGCAAATTCAATTACAGGACTGAAAATTAGCTACAGGTTTTCTGCTTAAAAGTGCTTGTACTCATTTTAGTGTGGACTTCTTTCTGTCTCTCTGCCTAAATTATTCCATTAAACATGGGAACACAGTGACAATCTTTTGCAGCTGCAAATTCTGCTCGGTGCTCTCCTAAATGTGGGCTGGTCAAATTAATCCAGCACTTAACTCATCTCCTCTGAAACATCAGTATTTCATTTACCATTAACTTCATAAAAAAAAAAGTCAAAGCAAGAAGAGGCAGCTCTCTACAGAAGAGTGCCTGGGAGGGTTCAGCAGGCAGGGTTCAGCTACAATTGTACCATGCAGGACCACCAGCATTGCCTGGAACGTGTCTGAAGAAGCACCTAAAGGCATTATCTCTGAATAGTGTTACGTATTTCCATTTAAAAGTTCAAAACCAGCGTTTTTTCACACCTTTCTTCTTTCTCCTTCACGGTGTGCACTGGAAACTGTTACGATTTCACCCCAACAGCAATGTAAAATTAGCAAGAGAGGAATTTTACAATTGCAATACTTTAAAAATCCACATTGGAACAACAAAATAAAGCAAGCACTGAGGTGGATGAAATGTCTGTTTTCTATAACTTAACTGGACATTCAGAGCTAAGAATCATCATATTTTGGGAAACCTATGGTGCACTTTTATGACTTAGCAACATCTCAAACTCTGCAGCCAGTTTCCTCGACCAGATTTATCCACTTTCCCTGATCTAAATCTCTGTGCCATCCCAGAACAGATTTTGCTGCAAAGAATTGTTTGACAAAAAACCAAAAGACAAAAAACCCAAAACCAAACCAACCAACCAAACAAAAACCCCCAAACAACCAAAAAAGCCCCAAACCAACAACAACAACAAATAGATAAACATGCTAACAAAGCTGTCATTGTATGTATTACAAACTAAGCTTGTAATGGGATTATTCTTTGGAAAATTTGTTAAAGGAATGAAGTTTGTGGTGCAGCAAGCTTAGAGAAAAAAAATAATGAATTCACAGATGTTCCCCTTAATGAACAACAGATTGAGAATATATTATTAAATTCAAAAGGAAAAGTTTGCATATGTTGTTAAAATAAGGTTTTGATCCCTACAAGCATTGTGCTATTGTGAATAATCAATTAATAATTGATTAAAGGCTTCTTCCAAATTTATAATTTTGGAACATTTTATTATTTATTTAATTTCCCCTGAGAACTCAATACCTCAATGTGTGAACAGGTTGCTGATGGACACCTTAATATCTAGTATCCATCTCTGGCAGAAAAAGCCCCATTAAAGTGATGAAGAAGTTGCCATATTGTTAAGGCCACACAATACCAAACCTTCCTGGCACAGGCATCCTCTTTCTGGAGGATTTTCCCACCTTGCCTGTGCTGTGTAAGCAGCTGCTTTAGGAATCACATCTCTCAGCATGGGAGGGAGGATGGATTTGGGCTGCACCAGCCCTAGGTCTGCTGCTGGAACCACTCCAGGAGCCAAAGGTGGGAAGGGAGGGAGGGAACTGTGGCCAGCTCCCACCCCTCACACAAACCCCAACCCTGGGAAAAGGCATCCAGCCCAGAGGCATTCAGGAAATTAAAACAGTGTCACACACACAACTGCAGTTTGTGGTTTCTCATTTCAGGAACGAAAGCTCAGTTCCTACAGAGCTGCTCTGCATTCAGTGCTGACGCAACGAAATCAGGGCTGGGAGAAAACCCCTACCAAACAAGGGAGGAATTTTATCATTTCCACTACACTACACTGCTGTGTGGACTTTGGGCCAGTTCTTTATGCAGTGCCACATCAAATTAACAGCAGCAAACATCATGGAGCTTAACGAGCTCCCTGTGGATGGCGGGGAGACGCCTGCTGGATCCTGCCTGCTGACAAGGAAAAATGCCTTGGACGGGAGAAACTTGTGTAACTTCACTGGATTACAAAGCAAGCTGCAATTCGAAAGCTGTGAAAAGTCACAAGAAATGTTGCTTTGAAATATTCTTCCACTGCCTGCTTCTGTTGGCAGCCACAATATGGAATATTCCCTCATTTATTACCAAGAATCCAATCCCCAAACTTGAGCAGGAGCACAGAGCAAAGTGCAAAGGCAAGAACAGTGGCTGCTCGGGGTCCCACTTAATTTTCACGCAGCTGGACACCCTCTGCAATAAAGCAGGAGACAAAATTTCCAGACAAACACGCACCCCCTGCAGTGCTCCAGCATCTCTAACTCAGCAGTAGAGGCTCAGATCAAACTGGCAGCAAATTGGATTGGGACAGTCAGGAATGGCTCTCCACAGCCTCCTGCCCAAACCCTCTCCTGGAGGATGCTCCTCTGCACCCCTCGGCAAGGTCAGCCAGCAGCCTCTCTGTCAGGGGGTTAAATGAAGCAGCTTTTGCAATATTCTTCACCAAATTAAGTCTGTAGAGAGATGTTTCAGGAGTGCCTGGAGCCTTTGTTGGGCAGGTGAACAACTCCATCATTGCAGTTCAAATCACAAGCCAACATCCAAAGGGTTTAGTCCTTGGAAGAAAAATTCCTGTTGGGCAAATGGCTTCTTAAAAACCCTTCTTCTATTGCCATCTAATTTTTTTTTTTTTTAATTTCTTGGCAAAAAACCAATGTGAAATCAATTTCACACACATACACACTTGCAAATGCATGGAATATACAAATAATAGTATATATTGGGTAGAAACTGAATGTCTCTTCAATGCAAACACAACCTGTCCCTACAGGAATCTTAACAGAATGTAAACAGTATTTTGGGAGAAGTTACCTCATCACTGTTACCTCAATAGCTCTCAGAGGCTGTGAAAGGATGTTTGTGATTTATAGCAAGCTATAATATAAAGTGAATTTATGGCACCATAAAACCAGCCAAAATCTCCACACAAAATCAACAACATCTTGCCAGGACTTACATAAGTAGCACAGCTTATTTTCCAAGAAATAAGAATTAATTTTTATATCGGTTCTCTTTCACTGAAACACCAGATTTTTCAAATGACAATGTAACCCTAAAATAATTCCCAGGTTTACATTAGATGAGCTGGTTTTTTTAATGACAATCATTTGACTTGGAACTGTAGAGGCTCATCCAGAACATTTCACAAAACCATTCCTCACATTTAAAAAAAAAAAAAAATCTGGGTAAAGGCATAATTTAACAAACCTCTCATATCTAAAATAATTTCAAGCTCACAAAAAAAAAGAAAAAAACTTTCTTGTTCAGATGTAGAATATTCTGAAACCTAGACAAAATAGACAAAGAGAAAATTAAATACTGTACTTTGAGAGGCTGATAACAGAGCCTGTAACAAAGAACTCTTTTCCACCTGGCTTTTGTAGGCTCCAGAAAATACATTCAGCAAATTCAAATGCAGATGAGCTCAGGATGGAAAATACCCAGCGACTCCTCAAGATTCAGCCAAACCATGAGGAGAGAAACCCTTCTCAGCTGCCTGCGTTTGGAAATGCTTCTGAAGAGTTGCAATCCATATGGAAAGTGGTCATCAGAGACATTTGCTTAATAGCTTTATTAATTCTGTTTGTTTATTGAAAGCCCTTAACCAAATTGAATATTAATGCTATTTTCTGCAAGACATCCCAACAAGCCTAATCCTCAGATGTGCAGCAACTAATTAAAAAGTTGCGTGGATGAGAATTGGGTTACCCTTCACTTTGTCAGCAGACTTGCACACTGAAGCATAGATTTCCTGTACTTACTTAGACTGAAAGTGATTTAATTATGAAACAGGGTGCAACTGCAATATAAATGCAATTTATCAAAACAAAAGACGCACTTGGAGCTGTGTAAAAGTGCAAATTTACAGATGACGTAAATATAATATTTTACTGGGGAAGAAAATGTTTTTTGAAATGCCATAAAACCAGCAGTGAAATGCTGAAGAGCTGCAGTAAAACTAAGTAAAAGAAAATTAAGGCTTTATAACAAGAGCAGCTCCTTTTCTCCAGAATTGGTCATATTTGCCAGAGATGCTGCTCTCATACAACTATTCCCATTATCTCTCCTCATTTTGAAATTACTTTGAGGCATAAGAATAAGAAGAATAAGGATGATGAGTATTGAACGGTTGAGTCTAGACAATAGGCACGAGCTGGCCTTTGTCTTCTCCTGAGAGACCTTCTGAGATTATGTGATGCTGCACCTTTTTCTTTTTCTTTCTGAGAAATGGATGACTGAAGTCAGCAAATAATTTAGACAAAGCCCAGCTTTCACAAGCCTAGGCAGAGGAATATTCCTCTGATGTTTTATTTTCTTTATAAGAATGGTTCTATTAATTTAATGCATTTAAATACATAATAAAAAAATGAAGAACCGAAATAAGGGAGCTCTTTCCATTTGCTCCCAAGAACTTCAAAAGAACCAAACTATTATATAAAATCAAATCAGGTAATATTTTCTGGTTTAGAATGCTCGGTCTTTTCTTAAACCTGAAGAACGGATGAATTATGGCTGTTCATGCCACAATTTACATGAATTAGTACTTCTTTGCCACCCAGAGAATCATCACTAGGTTCCAGAAACTAATGTAGAGACACAGAGACATGACAGTGCTTGATGTGTTTGCCAGGATCAGAATTTGTTGTACACTTAACATCCCAAACTGGAAATGCAGTGTGCTTGCAAATACTGTTTTTCTTTAAAAAAATGACTGCTGATGTTCATATCCATGGGAGACAGCTTTCACCTGCTAACAAGTAATCTATTTGAGAAATAAAAACAGTGCCGAGGAGAAATGGAAGACAAATTGTCTGCTAACAAAAACAAAACAACAAGTTTATTTCTCTTTTTTCCCCTTTTTTGAGATTAAAATGATTCAAACAACACAGAGTTTTGAATTTGTAGGAAAATATAGAGTAGGCTCACATATTGAACAGACTGTGAGCGAGGCAGTCTGACCTTGCCACTGTCCTGTTGAATCTCAGGTTTAATAACAGGGGCTGAATCACTGCTGGAGCAGTGGCTTGTGTGGTGCTTAAGGAGGAATTCCGCGCTACAGCAACTCAGAAATGAACCATCACTGCAGCAAGATGTTAGTACAAGGATGTAATTAAAGTTACTGCTAACTGGAAGAAAAATCGAGGTCTTCTTACGTGACTGAGCATCTCCTGCCCTGACTTTTAAGACAAAGTGTCCGACCTGTCTAAACTACAGGCAGGAGTTTGTCTGTGAACTTACAAGCAGAAGGTTGGAAGGTGAAGCAAACCAAATTTTCTTTTACATTTACAGCTTTGTGCTCCACAACACACTTCCTGCCACGTCTCATTTGGATGCAAAGTTCTCATTTTCCCAGACACAACTTCCTCACTCAACTTTTCTGTCAATCCCACCAGGCTCCTCTGGTATCATCAATATTCCACTGCCTGAAAGAATCCACAGACATTGCAGCACACTAAGGACTGGCCAAGAGGTCTCTAAATTTCACCATTCTCCCTTCCAAAGCAGGCATTTGTTCCCCTCACAGCTGAAAGGCTGATTTGCAGAGGCTTTTATAAGGAATCAGACAATACAGTAAATTAAAGGACAAATAAAACATATTAAAAGTCAGTTATAAATGTTCCTTTTTAAAACTGAAAATCCTCTCCCTGTAAGTCTTGTTTCAATGAGATGTCAAAAAAAACCCCCTAACAATCATTTTATGACTCAACTTCTTGCCATGCATGCTGAAAGTTATTTATGCCACCCAATTTTTTTTTTTTCCTTTTTCTCCTAAACTGAGCAGAACTGAACTGATGAAAGGGTGGGTTTGACTTCTCTGAATCAAAGGTATGATTAAAAATTAAAGCCAAGTTCCATTTTCCACATCTCATGTACCGTGTGACACGGGACACACGGAAGCCTTTGTGTGCACACAACTCAACATCAACTCCACAAAGTCTATTCCCACCCATGAAAGCCTCACAGCTCCAAGCCCTTGACACAGATCTGTTCAGTTTTTGGGGGGCACAGAGCAGCCTGGCAGGAAATAAAAACCCTTTTCAGGCCCCTCTGGAGCCGGGTGCCTGCCCGGCTGTACCGTGGCCTGGTGTGCAGCCAGCAGACTGCAACATCACAGATGAGAAATGAGAAATTTTGAGGGCAATTGAGCACAATGAATTTTCACAGTGGATCAACACAAAGTCATTTAGAATGGGTATTTCTGAAGCACTGATACAATGAACACATTTATAGTGTTCAATGGCCCTAAAAAAATCACCTTTTCACCTGTGGCAAAGCTGCTGCTGAGAGTGACTCCTCAGATGTTGGATTTTAATCTCTATTTATATGCAGTGTGCATAGAGATATATGTCAGCTCACATACATGCATACCTTCAATGTGCCAATCAGCTTTTTGGCAAATTAATAATTAAAAAAAAGCAACAAACAAACAACTCTATGAAAAAAAAAAAAAGTTTCACCAAGCTTTGAAACCCCTCATGCTTTTTTTTACTCTTATTGGTTGCAAAGTAACTCCACGGTAAAGGCAAATCTCATGCCAGGAATACAAAAAAAATGTAAAGCTGGTGGGCTGCAGAAATCTGGTTATCTTAAAAAGAAAGAATAACACCCCCTCATCCTCTCTAATTCTTCTCTTTCCTATAAAATGCTGAATTGAGGAGCTCGCTGTGCCCAACTATGGCACAAGGGAGTTACTAAATTGTCTTTCAGCTTCATTCAGTTTTCCTGCTGTAGTTTATAGGAGGGTACACATACTCACCGACAGATTCTCATTTTTCTTTTGGCTTTTTATGCTTAATCTGGGTTGTTAAAAAGATCAGAGCTGTACTTTTACTGTTGAGCTACTTCAGCAGCCCCAGCAACTCTTTTGTCCGTGCTGGGCATTTCAAGCGAGCCTGTGTTTGCATCAAAGCCTTGCCTTGGCCCATGGCTAGTTATTATATCTGCAGGCATGGCAGCTAACCACAGGCAACTCCATTCCAATTTATTCTGCACTGTCTCCATGCTTCCCTTCTCAGGGATTAAGCACCTTGAAGCAACCATCTTGTTGCTATTTCTGTGACCGATGCTGGTTATTTCTGAAATAACAATACATGCTTCAGTGGTAACAAGTCATTTCCCCTTCCTCTGACTGACAAATGGATTTGCCACATTCTTCTGTTAGTGATTTCCAGACCAGTCAAATTAACCTTTTGCCTGTCTAACAGCCCGTTTCAGTGCTCTGTGCCCTCAGCACAACCTGTCAAAGCAGTTAAGTACAGCAGAAGTGGGAGACTCCCAGCCACCAGTTAGAGATTACACAGAATTCTGGCACTTGTCTGTTCTGCTGTTTGGAGGAAAGAACTTACGACTTTCTTTCCTTGCCCAGGGGCTGCACACCAACCACAGGAGTTTCCTTTCACAGGTAAAGCACTGAAGAGCATATTGTAGTGTCAATAAAGCTGTTCTGGGAAAGGCAGAATAGCTTTATCCCTTATTACTAAACTATGAGGCTGTGGATGATCATCCTGTGATCATTTTAACAGCAAATGACTCCTCTTTCCCTTTGTACCCTTTCCCTTTTGACTTCTCCAGCCAGCAGAAGGCTGCTGATACGTCAGGTAGTACTGGCATGAATGTGTGACACCCAAAGAGAACATCTGCTAAAAAGGTAAGACACTTTCTAAATTAGGGACCTGGAGGAAGGATATTTACCTTGATAGCTGCAGGATCCCAATGCCACTCCTCCCTTTATGACATCTATCCCTAGGTTTATAGTGCAGATGGAGAAGTATTCACAAAAATATATCCTGTTTCTGTCTGGCATCTTTTGAGAAAGTATTGTGATCCCAGTGGTAGGAACAGTGGCAGAAAATAATTCTTTAGTGGCAACTAATCCTCTACAGTTATTTCTGAGAGTGCTGGAATCCAACCCTCTCCTATTACAGAGCTTTTCTTCCCCTTGGTAGAATCAAGCACAAAGCACTGAGTAACCCTCCTAAATCTGGTTTCAATTCCTCAGGCTGCTGCAGCAGCTGCCAAAGGTGGATCACTGAGGTATCTCCTTATCTGCACAAGCCAGTTTATGAAGACCCTAAAGGCTCTCAGGGCCCCAGGGGTCTTTAGGATATTGATAGGGGCTCACTCACAGGGTCCTTGTGCCTCTAATGGCCTGATGCAAATCCTGGGTGCCAGGAAGGGAACTAATCCCTGTGAGTGCCAGAGACAGGCAAACACAGGGCCAGTCACAGCCAGGAATGGGCAAGCAGATCTTCATCGCTCAGCTTTTTGACTCTGCAGTTCCACAGCTGGACTATGACAGGGGAGATAGTAGAGGAAATACAAAGTGCACAGATTAAGGTGCTGTCACTGGTAGCAAACGCAGCAGCCATTTCCATTGCCACTCCATTCCTGGAAGGAGAATCTAAGACAGGTTTTTTTTGTTGATGCTGTTGTTTTTTTTTTTTTTTTTTTTTTTTTTTTTTTTTTTTTGGTTTGTTTGGTTTGGTGTGTTTTTTTTTTTTCAAAATTTTTTTTTTTTAAATTTTTCTGACAGAGTTCTGAGATCTGAACAATCTTCATGGGGGGGCTTCTGGGTGTTTTTATTTGTTCACTTGTTTATTTTTAGCTTTTGTTTGTTTTTGTTTTGGTTTGGGGTTTTTGTTTGGTTTTAGGGGGAGGGTTGTTTTGGTTGTTTGGTTGTATTTTTGTGGGTTTTTTGTTTGGGTTTTTTTCTGTTTTGTTTCTTTTCACTCTCTTCTTAGACCCTACATACTCTTAACAATGGCAAATTTCTGTTGTGTTGTGCTAGTTTCTCTGCTTGAACAAACAGTAAAATGAATACAACGCCTTTTTTTTTTATCCCCTTAGTTACTTGTGTAGCTAGATGATGAATATATTTTTTGATAAGGTTGATAAGATGAAAAGAAGTTAGAGAGGACAAGAATAATTTTGACTGAAAGCAACTTCTGGAGCTCATCTAGTCCAACCTCCTGCTCAGAGAACATCCACCTAGAATGTATTGCCCTGAGCCATGTCTAAATTTCTCCAAGGATGGAGATTCTAGAAGATTTCTGAGGAATTTCTCCCAGTGTTAGGTGCCTACAGTGTCTCCATTTTCTCTGCTCTTCTCTGTGGCACCTGCAGGCTGTGATGAGCTCTTCCCTTCACCTCTTTTTCTCCAAGAGGGTCAAACCCAGTTCCCAGCCTCTCCCTCACAGGACATGCACCAGCTCTTGGTGGCATCTGCCTAACTTTTTCCAGTAAATCCATGTTTATCTCAGAGCAAGGAGCACAGACACAGCCCAGACTACAGGCAGGGGCTAACAAGAGCTCAAAGAGTACAACAATAATTTCCCTGGACCTACTGCCTGCACTGTTGCTGATGCAGCATGGAGTGTGTTTGGATTATTACATGTAAAGTGTTTTGCAATTGAAAATCTCTTTCCTGTCTAAAGCTTCCTCTAAGTCAAGGAAAAAAAAA
The DNA here is from genome assembly GCA_037834095.1 of Argya squamiceps. Taxonomy (NCBI): domain Eukaryota; kingdom Metazoa; phylum Chordata; class Aves; order Passeriformes; family Leiothrichidae; genus Argya; species Argya squamiceps. Next base: position 16,683 of record JBBMKD010098921.1, read on the forward strand.
ACCTACAACAAACCAACAAAACTCTGCAAGTCTAAAAGATATTAAGGTCCCAGAGATCAAGCTCTGGAAATTTGTGTTGTGAAGGTTATTATGTCAGTGTCCTCCCAGGGAGGGCTGACAGAGGAAGAAAATATCCGAATACGACAGAACACACTTGACAACACTTCTCACAGCTCAATCCAATCAGCAACCAAGGACACAACCTCAATAAATTCTTAATAAGTTTACCAATCCTTATAGTACAGATACTCACAGACCATTAATATCTAGCTGCCAGAATATTGCATCTGCTACTATATGAACTTGGTAGAGTCAAATAGAATTTCTTTTCTATACTCAACATAATCAGTAGAAGCAGTTGTTTCAGGAACTGTCATAAAATCAGAAAAATACAGATTAGTTTAGCTGTCAACATTTCAACAATCCAGACTGTGTTTATTTTAACATTTAATTATTTTCTAAAACTACGACAGAGATGCTGCTCTGAAACTGGTATCATCCTCTACTTTAAATTACTGCCCTGATTCTGAAGTCACAAACGTACTTTATTGCACTTGCCCAGCCAAAAAAAAAAAAAAAAAAAAGTGAGTTTTGTAAATCCTCTCCCCATATAGTGAGAAACTGGGGCAAAATAGCAGATCCTCTATCATCCCTGATAGGGTAATGAATGCAATTGAGGGCTGGAAGGTATGGCTTGTGCTTCTCTGAAGAAACATTGTTTATTCCAAGAAGGGCATCACCAAAGAGAATGGTGCAGAAAAGTGCCTTTGATCACCCTCAGGATGTTCTCTGTGCTTCTCAGCCACAGCTCAAGGAACTCCTTAATTGTCCACTATTGTCTTTTTTTAATTCTTCTGCTGTTCTCCTCTGAAGTGACTGAGTAATTTTCACAACTAGATTGAAAAACTTGTGCTATCATCAGATAATGGCAACTTGAAAAAGATTACTACAATTTCTGTGGAGTTTATAAAGGTTGTTCATAAGCAAACACAAACACGCATTCCTTGCCTGCTTCAGCACTTATATTTGCCTGTTACTTGCTCAGGTGTTTCTGGTTTGATCTCCTTTTCAGTAGCCCTCCTAATAAACTGCTTTAAAGAACACAATCTACTACTTACTAAGGCAAAATCGCATGAATAAATTAAATAGAAAATAAAGTTGTACTACATTATAATAAGGTTACCTTTCTTCACAGAAAATCCAGTCAAACCACACTGGGCACGTAAAGCCAGCTGTGACTGTGCTTTCTGTTGCTGACTTGACTCAAATCTCACAATAAAGTTCCAAAAACTGGAGCTACAAACTGTAGCAGCACAGGCTGTTACAGTGGACTGAGGTCCATGGAAAGCAAGCCAGTGTCAGGAGACAAAAGCACTGTAACATTGCAGTTAGCAGCTTGTTCTATTTCTTGGTTTAGCAGCCCTCCTTCCCTTTTTTCAGGGAGCAGAAATAGTGCCCACCTGTCCTTCTCCCCAGCTATTATGGCTCGTGTTGCCGACAGGGGAAATGGGAAAGCTCAGAGAGGAAGCGACTCACAAAACCCAAACCATTTTTTTTTTATGCTGCTATAAAACCATAAGCCAGCATAAAGGCAGTGCAATGCCAGCTAAACTGGTGTAGCTGACAGGTATATGCACTGAAAATATGCTGGCAATTAGGAGCCTTGGCTAAAAAAAAAAGCAAACATACACAACTTTCATAACGACGTTACTCCTGCCCACATGTCCCTGCCAGCTCTGAGCCCTGGCACCAGCACACAGCTGGCAGGGAAGGAGGCCTGTCCTGGAAAGGGATCCTCTGTGGTTTCTTCTCTCCAATCCAGCACTCCCAGCTCTCAGTACTGACAGAGAACAAATGCCTTTTGCTTTAAGGAGCTGCCCTTGAGCAGGAGGCCCAAAGGAGAGGATTAGGAGCTCTTGTACCAAAGGCAGTGTGGATGAACACGAGTCTTTCTCTGGTACCAGAGGAGATTTCATGGAAAGGTGCCACACCTGGGTAAAGCACTCAAGCCTCACCTGGCACCTCCTGCCAGATCTGTCCCAGGGAGCAGGAGCAGAGGCCCAGGCTGGCACAGGACTGATCTGCCCACACCTGTCTGCTCCCATGCAGAAACCTGGAGGAGCTGCTACTTCATACTGTCCCCAGCATCTGCACACAGAAACTCTGATGTAGACATTTTCAAAAATTCTTACATTTTCCATTTATTATATATTTTTTTGGAATAGGCAGGAAGGAGACTGAATGGAGTTTGGAGGTTTCCAAGGGCAGGGAAGCAGGGGATTCAGTCAGGACATGGGGGCATGCTCTACACTGTGCGGCTGAAGTTCTATTTCCTCCTCCAATTTGTCAAACAGAATGTTATAAAGAGTTACAGAACCAAAAAATGTCAGACAAATACAGAAAAAAAAAGCTTTGAAACCTTTTGTGATAAAGCAAAATTAACAAGTATAGTTACAACAGCTGCATGAACAACTGTGTTTCCAAGGCAACAACTCACAATTCTTACAGCTATAAAAAATCCCCGGCACCACGGGGGAGTCATGAAATTAGGGAGACTCCAGCTAAAATAGAGTATAGGAAAAGGACTAAAGCTGGGAAGGGGCAGGAAAGCTGAAATGATGAAAGTCACACTGCTTTGAACAGCTGGAGCCCCAGCACACCTTGGTGCTGGTTTTGGGGGAGTCCTGGCCCTCAGCTCTGTCCCATCGCTGCCCCTTTGTCCCCCAGGTCCCACACTGCCCACTCACCAGTGACACAGGAAAGCAGCTGTTAGCCTAAAATTGGCACAGCAATTACTGCCACTCTTCTTGCAGGGTAATGGCACAAACCTGCCTGTGCTATTTGCTGGCCTGAGCAAGTGTCTGCCTGTAGGAAAGTACCCCACACCCAAGGAGGTGTCTCCATATAGGGAAAGGTTTAAGACTCATCCCAAATCCTCTTAAGGGAAGAACACTGGAAGTTCCTTTGCTCTCCTGGCAGTAATTGGTTCAATGCCACGACAAAAACACTGATAGGTTCTCTTTACCTGTTCAGTACCTAAATACTGAAAAGTAGCTATTCTCTATTGGGCTACTTGCCAAAAAACCCACCTAAATCATCCAATATTTAAGGGAGAGCACGAGGCTTCTCTGTGCATTCTTGGGGTGTTGTAGCAAGTGTGTGGGACCTGTTCTTACACTGTGCTCAGCTTTGTTCTTTGTTCATTGTATCATCCTCTTCTTTTATTAAAACCTTTTGGCTTTTTCAAGACCCACTTGACCATGCCATCTTGCTAAATTCCTTAAGCCGTTTTCTGCGAGGTGCTGGACACCCTCAGAGGTGTTGAGAAACTCAGTGTCTGCCCTCTTAGCAAAGCAGTGCACTGGGAGAAGCTAATCCCTCAGAATCACTCCATGGAAGGCAAGCAGAAAGCTCATTGCTTTTCATTTAACATTATTTTCTTTTAACATTTTCTTTTAACGTTATTGCTGTGCACATGTGACAATAAAATGTTAAGCCTTAACGATTCAAAAAGCAACTTTTTTTTTTTTTTAAACAAACTCACCAACATAATTAATTCCTCAGAAACAACTTGAAGATTCACATAAATTTGCAAGCAGCACCTCTTGGGCACACTGGATTATGTGTCAAGTGACTGGGTACATGTGTGTAAATTAAAGAGATAAAAGCAAACTCAGGGAGTTAAAAACACATAGTCACACACCATGTATGGGTATTTGGCAAGGACTGCTAATTTAAAAAGTCCACAGGCACATATCTTTCCTCAAAAGCATTGGAATTTGCAGTGTGAGGCTTGGGAAGGTATAACATCGAGTCATGGAATTGGACATGTATTTCATTACTAGCAGGGCAATTGGTTCCCAGATGAAAATATCCTGGGCAGGTAAACAGACCCTGAACAGCTTTTTTTTACCCCTGGGAACCAGGAGCATCCTCTGCTGCAGTGGTGTGAGCTCAGGGCAATGGGACTGGAATGGTTATTCTACATTCAAAGGGAAAAAGAAATGCAATTTATTCAACACTCCTTCACTACCACTGGCCATGCCTCTGTGCCAGTGGATCCGTTCTGCATTCAGCCCCTTCACACAGTCCCTGGGGCTGCCAAAGCCCTACAAGGTCAAATGCAAGTTAACCCAGCAGTGCAGTGTTCACCACTAGACCACATTCCAAAGTGCCACAGCAACACATTATCTGAGCACTTCCAGGGATGGTGATTCCACCACATCCTTGTTCCAAGGCTTGATCACCCTTCCAGTCAAGAATCTTTTCCTGATATCTGATTGTAACCTCCCCTGGCATAACCTGTGGACATTTTGTCTCATCCTGTCACTTGTTACTTGGGACAAGAGATCAGCCCCCACCTCAGTGCAAACTCCTTCAATTCTTTCCCTGTAAATTCAAGGCCTCAGCTCTCTCATGCTTCACTGACAAATGCAGTATTACAAATCTTTGATTTTCATGCTTTGCACAGAGTGAAATGCCCAGTTAAATTCCTACACCCCTCCCCTTCATACCTGTGGCTCAACACACAGGTGTGATCCTGGAGCACATTTCTCCTGTCTCAGTGACAATTCCTGCATAGTGCTGATCAAAGAAAAAGTGACAGACTGCATATCCTGATCCCATTTCCTTCTTTCATCAAATGAATATAAATAAGAGATAACAACAAACATCCCCTAGACATTCCTGGAGAATTTTTAGATCAAGATCATTGTTTTTGGTTTTATTTCTTTTTTCTTTGATATTACATGAATAAAACCAGATTTTGATTGGGAAGGAGCAGTCTCCAAAGACAGCTTTAGCCTGGCTAATGTGGGCTGTGGTCTCCTCCACAGCTGTTCTCTCCTCACATCCATTTCCACTTTAACAGTGATATCTGAGCCACAAGGGCTGGTTCAGGACATCAGGATTTGTGGCAGTGGCAGAACTCAGGCCAGTGTTTCCTGCCTGCTCCTGACTCGTATTTTGATGCTTAAAAGCCTTCAGGGGTACATTCACTGCTGGATATATTATATAGACTTACTCTAGAGCAAAGGACAATGTGTATGCTCTGTAGAAAATAGCTGTCATGAGCTAGTGAAGTGACCAGTGAATTGTATTGCTTTGTGAATCACTCATTTCTACTAAAATATTGAAGGTATTACACAATGTATCATAACCCCTACACATTCAGTGATACAAAAGCATATGAAAACAAATGTGAATATGAACTTAATGCAATGTGTGAGTTTTCTCATGGTCTTTAATGTACCATTTTCTTTCACATTTGAAAGTTTCATGTTTGAAAATGCAGACCAAATTTTCTGAAGGTTGAGTATCTTCTCCAGCCCTCAGTGTGCTCTTGCCCCCAAACACAGTTGGGTCTGCACTGCTGCACTTCCACAGAACCCAGAACTCAGTCTGGTGATGATGGAGCTGAAGAAAAAGATCCCACAGCCACAGTGGCAGAGGGCTTGGACCCATTTTTTGCAGTGGGTATTGTCATTTAAGAAAATACAAATGGAATAAGCAGCCCCACTCACCCCCAGTGAGACCAGATTCTCCCTTTCCTGCTGAAGGTGTTGTTAGCAGCTCAATGCCAGAGGAAATATCAATAGGTTCTTGGAGAATCAAAGCAACCTGTATATAACAATGCTTTTGTCTTTGATGATATTGCCAATTGTTCTTTGCTTTCTGAAATGCCTCTGTGTCTCCTATAGATTTTCCATACATTATTTTTCAGCCACTTCTACCAGGCAATGCAAAGCTTTCTTAGCACCGCAGTCAATAAATGAAAATATAAAAGTCTTTATTTACACTGCCAGACAGGGGCTCTAGTGCAGTCCTTGTAGTGCAATACATCACAGCTCTATGGCTTTCCTTAGGGTTTATTCTCTCCCTGACACAACTACAAATGCACCTAAATCAAACCAAACACCTGGAGACTTTCCAGTCGTATTTTCCTATCCTAAATGAGTCCCTCTACCTGTCATACACCCAATCACACAGCAGCCAGGAACAGTTTCAGAGAAGAAAATTAGGGAGAAAATGAGACTGCCACACTCCCATTTGTGTGACACAACAATTTGCGCAGACATTGGTTCTTCTGCATGTACAAAGGAGAAAAGAAAGAGCCCATTTTTAATTCCCTGCATCCTTCAAATGGAAGGAACCCAACATTTTCTAAATAGATAAATACAAGTAACAGTAACTACTTGCAAAAAATTTTTAGGATGGAATAGCCCTAAGCCTTTCTAGCAGTATCTGCACAGATTGACTTAGATTAGATGCTAAATCATCTTCACAATTCAGATGCTTGATATTCTATCTGTTTAATAGGTTCCCCTATTTCTTTCCTCTTTACAACTGCAACAGCAATTACAATTGCCATGAATATTGATACTCTATAAAAACAAGCCATTTTTGCCTCACACTGCTTTTATATATGTAATAGATATTTAGACACTACTGGTGTGTTTCACCAACATAAAGGATAAGACTGTGGATAAGAGCTGGCTAAAATTTCAAGCATAAGCCCTCAGCAATAAGAACAGACTCCTTGGGTAAAAAAGACAGATGCACAGAAAAAAGAGAGAGAGATTACAGGGAGAAGAAGATGAAAATTTGGTCTTTCAGCATCTTAAACTACTCCAGAGATACTCAGATATCTGAATTCTTTAGGAAAAGATTCAGACGTAGCCACAAGTGGCAAACACCTACAAGATCTTTCACTGACACAGGGGCACTGCAATATTTTCAGCTCCACAGCAGCTCTGAAGGCATTTCTCATCTGAGACTGGTAAGGACAACTTGCACCACAAGGACTGTGAGCCTTTGTTTTTTCACTCATTGCATACCTACTCATGCACAGCTTTTGCTAATTTCTGCTAATAATTAGTGTTCTGAGATACATTGGGGATGAAATCAGTTGGGATGTTTGATTTATGTCTGTTGTTTCAGGGTAATTAATATAGCCTAGCAGGTACACACTCTAAAAGAGAGAAAGAAAGAAGGGAATGTTAAAAATAAGGAGAAATTTGGGTGAATTTAATGAGCCTCATGTGGCCCTTTGCACTAAAGAAAAGCTGAGTATCTCCTGAATTCCAACTCATGTCGACCAGTAATTTGACCTCCTTAGAAGAACATCAAATTTTGATGCATGCTTTCATACAGAATATTTACAGCAGTATCCTGGATCATTTCACAAGGGAAATGCACTTTAAAATATAATGAAACTTAATTCAACCTTCTCATTGCTACTGATAAGCCATGCACCTTAATTTATTTATTATGAGTGGATATGAAAGCAGAAAACAAGAGCCTGAACACTGATTTGCTCCACCAGTCTTCCACAAATCCTTTTTTGTTTCTTTTTCCTCACCCGTTTTATTTTTCTCTATGTTGAAAATGTACCTGGTCGTATTATGAGCATGTGCTGATGATTTTACAGAAAAATATTGAAGTCATCAGAAAAATAGCAAAACATGAAGCAGGAAGACTATCAGGTAAAGGAGACCCAATTATAAACTCAGCAGTAACAAACAAAAAAAGTACTTGAAAAAACCAGCAAACACATAAAAATCATAGAGGTCTTAATGGAAGCAGAAAAGGAATATGTTTTTTTCTCCTTGTAGAGAAAGATGTCTTTCACCATAAAGAAATTACACTATCAGTCATGCAGGATCACATGTAGAGAATATGTGTTCTCCAAAAAGCTTTGTTGTAAGGTGCATTCAGCAGAGGTTGTGGGGTTTTTAAAAATCAAACCCACAGCTCTAAAAGCAGACTGGAACATGGGTAATACCTGTGCAGCCTAGCAGCCATTAACCTCACAATTGTATCATTTGTCAAACGTGGAGGAGGATCAATTCCTCTTCCAAAAGTAGCATAACAATACTATCGGGTTTACAGTGTTAAAAAAAACACAAGGAAAGCCAAAATAAATTATATTAAAAAAAAAAACAACAACAAACCCAACACAACAAACAGCCCCCCAAAAAAACCCAAAAACCAAAACCAAACACACCCCAAACAAAACAAACTCATTTATAACCTCCATACAACAGAATTTTAGAAGCTGTCTCAAGTGACTGATAGCACTGAGCATGAGGATCCAACCCCCCAGATTATCTTTTATCCCTGTGACCATGGTTGTCCTCTATTACCATGACCTTCCAGCACTGCTTTCATTTAATTATATCTTTTAGATAATGATCATTCTGATAGCTGTCATGAGCAAACACATAAATTTGCTGTAAGCCTTTGTCTACTTTTCTGAAATTTTGCCAGCACTGCACCTCAAAGATTTCAATTTTCTTCCTGTCAGCAGCACTTCTTTCTCATGATTCATATTTTGGCTACTGCAAAAAAATGTGCTTTTTACCAGTCATGTCTTGTACAATTCAAGTTTCCAATTGTTTTACTTGGGAATTTTAAAACTCCCTGCAAGTGATGCGTTTAACTGACAAGGAACACGAACTAGTAAATAGTGTAGAAGAGCTGAGGTTGAATCCTAAATAGCTGTATTTAGTGTCTCTCCAGCTGAATGACTGAGATGTTTTGCATCTCATTTTGATTAATGAAATCTAGATTTTTTGACATTTTCACAGAGAACCCTTATTCTTTGCAATGTTTTTGTTTCCAATTTGGTGGTTGTGGGAAGATGCTGTTTTCTTTTTACAGCTGAAATCTGTTCGAGGATCTGAATGAATGCCAAATCACTTTCACTATGTAAGGTCCTCCCTTACTCCAATTTAATTCTCCTGCTACACAAAGGAAAGGCTGCATACTGAACACATTGTCTCCTACTCTCCCACAACCCATTCACTTGCTGTCATGACAGATATTATTTGTATTAACATAAATACTTTTTTTTTTTTTTTTTGAAAACACACCATCACCATGTCTACACACAGATGAAATAATGAGAAATAACATTTCTAAGTATTCACTGAAGAAATCTCCTGTTGGTCCTGCTATTCCATTTATCTTCCAACAATTTGATGGGGCAATATCCTGATACATGAATCCACTACTTGCAATGGCTAAAGACAATTTCCTCTCATCAATCCATTGCAGGTTCCAGCCTATAAATCTTGTCACCTTGTGTGACTTCTGGATCATCTTGTCTTTGATACTTTGACCAAAGTGCAATTACTCTCTCCCTGCTGCTTTCCCTCTGATTTGTGGCTGCTGGTGGTTGAGTATTCCACACAAATTCCTTTCTCCAGGCATTTCCTGTGTTGGGAATCCAAGCCATCCTAGGAGTAAAGCCAGTCAGAGCTGTTTGTCACTTCATAAGAGCCGAGAAGTTTCAGAACTACAGCTCAGCCCTGGCTGCCAGTCAATTACAAATGCAATTGCTGAGTATGATTCTTGTAACTGGACCCAACAAGGTCAATAAGATTTACATGACGGTTTAAATTTCTGAATTTGTGCTGAAAATGTGTTTCCATAACTCAAGTGAGTTTTTCTGAATGCCTAACAAAGTTTACATGAGATAGAGTTGTAACATTCATCTTCTAATTGTTTTGCAGACAAGAATAAAGAGTGGGAAAAAAGTGCATTGGAACAAAATTCCTGGAAACATACCAAGAACTGCAGCAAAACTGTCATTCATCTTTGCATCTACAAGGATAAAGAAGCAAAGCTTTTAAACCTGGTCCAGCCACCCGAATGAATCTCATTGACAATCTCCCTGCACCCTCCACACAATTCTCTGCAGCTCCAGTCTCCACATGAACATTCCACTGGTTATTTTGGTGTCAGCTCTGCCTTGGCTCTGGGGCTGCTCCACTGCTCAGCTCAAAGGCTCACCTCAAGTGTGGGATGTTCTTTTTCAAAGAATTATGTCTATACTTTCTGCTTTAAAAGGAAAACAAGCAAACAAAAATATTCCCTAAACCAAACCTTATTAGGGCTCTGAATTACCTATAGGTGTTGTTCCACAGAAGCCACCTGTGCATTCTCTCCATCAATCCCATTCTCAATTAGAGGCAGCAGTATAATCCAATTCCTTAATATTTCTCTATAATTTGTATCTTCCAGTTAAAAATATTCTGAGTTCTGTTCTTTGAAGCATGTAATTTCCAATGTATACTCTTTAGATGAAAAACAATTTCACATCATGTCCAAAATTTCCTCTGATAAGCTCAGGTATCTTATATTTACCTTCCTCTAGCACTAAGCCCATTCTTCCCACAACCAACCTGATACTCTGTTTTGAGATACAACTTCTCCACTGCTGATTCTTTCTCACTCTGTTATTGTCAGTAATATTGCTGTATAAATAAAAGCCTGCCTTGTGCACCGAGGTCTGGAAACTCACTGCTAATTGCTGCATTATTAATTGCTAAGTCAACTGGTGGCAACAGGGAGTCCAACTGCTGTCTCTGGAGGGCCAAGAGGATTGCCAGAGAAGTAGCTATTTTTTTATTTTTTTTTAATCAGCTGCTCTGTTTTGTCTCTTTCTGGGAGCACAGGCTGAGTTGTTTCTCTGAAAACACTCGAGCAGAGGTAGAATACAGAGACACCCCACAGAAAGGGCTCAGTGAGCTCTGAGAGAGCCATGCTCTAATTAGATTATGTCACCAGACTTGCTTAGTAATGACTATTGAAGGCATGGAAGAAGAATGCTAGAAGTATAATTATAGTACCTGACAGACCAACAAATTAAGTAGGAGATAGCTCCAAATTCACCCCGGCTTGTCTTTGGACTGATGCAATATTTAAAATGCTCCACACAGGTTCATGCATGTGCAGCATGACAATTGATTGGCGTGAGGTGATTTGTTTTCCTGAGTGATGCTGGTATGATCCTCACTCCCAGTCTTTTATTGATCCTTGAAATAAATACCCTCCTGTACTGGTTTCATTAGACAGGCTCTGTCTTGTTAATTACCGCTCTCTCAAATCTTTTGGTGTTTCATTAAAGTGAACAAATTGAAAGAATTAAATAAAGAATCCATATCAGCTGTCACTGTGGTAGTGGTCTTTAATTCCCCAGAAGGCCAATAAAGAAAGATTCTCCCCCTCCCCTCCCCTTTTTTTTTTTTTTTTTTTTTTTTTTTTTTTTTTTTTTTTTTAGTATTTCTGACATCAAGTCACAACAAAGTGGTGCAATGCACCATAAGAATTGACTAAATCAAGTTGGAAAATAGTCTGAAAGACTTGGCTGACTACCTCCCAAATCCTTTTGGACTTTAGGGAGGGTTCTTCTACCTCACTGCTGATACAGAGGGTTTCATCAGCTTCTCTGCAATGGATCAAAAGGAGTTGTTTCCCTTTATTCACAAGAGAGACAGCAAAGGACTAAACAGCAGAAATAATTTGTATGGAGATTTCCAAAATGAGTCATATTAAATTGCACTAATAAAATACATTTGAAAATTGCTTTTGCGGGGGAAAAAAAAAATTACTTTTGTTCCTTTGCAAGAAAATAGGCATTTTTTTCCTCCTGATAGGTAAAATCTGGAAATCTGAATAAATGGAAAAATAATAACAATAATAAAAAAATTACTTCTTCCCTGCACTGGATATAATTGATTTTGGAAGGCTGTTGAACACTGGAAATTTGAATTAGGGAACATTCTCCATAGTCAGGAACACCTAATAAAAACTCAAGATTCAAGATGATTAAGAACAGACAGGGCACTTTTTTATTAATGAATCCTTTATTCTCTGTGTTCTCAGGCTTTTGGAAATGTCTACATCTCCCTGAGCATATTTAGCAGCTTTATCAGTATTAAGGTAATGATTCCCTCACCTCTTTTCATTGTGCTGTCATCCAGCCTCTAACAGATTCCCCAACGACCTGCAGTGAGCCATTAAAAAAATGGAAAGCAGCAGAATTCAGAGGAAGCTGCTATTTTTCCCAATTTTCCTAAACCCAGAAACATCTGAAAATAATTCAGCTGCTACTTAAGCACCTTTTTTTTTTTTTTTCCCTCGTTCTTTTCACTTCTTTAGCAGCTTGTCTTCCCCAGGGCAGAAGCTTTGCTAGAGAAACCCCCAAGCCCCACAGAGCTAAGCTTCAATAAATAATGGACCAGGAGGAGATCTGTCCAAAAGTCCACTTTCTTTTTTCAAGAAAACCACACTCAATGTCATATTTACATTAAAGTGAGAGACTACAGTCCTGAGATGGAAACCAGGCAGATTTCTGACATCTTGAAGCAGATCCTGACTATCCTGAACCTGCGCTTTTGGGCTCTGGGGCTTTGGGAGAGGCACTACTTTTTAGCAAACATCTGTTCATTTTCAAAAGGATAAAGCACAAACCCAAGAATTACACCAATGAGCAGCTCTATGAGTTGAAAATTGCAAGAATTAACAGCAATACACACATTCAAATGAACTGGAGAGCAAAGGAGCACAGACACAAAGTGAGGCTGAAACTTGAATTTGTCACCTTCCCTTCCTCCTCTATCCACCTTCACTCCCCTTTCTCTTCAGTTTTCTATCTTCTACTCATCTTTACCTGAAAGGGACCTATCAGCTATTATGTGGCTGCCTGGTAGTGATGAGACTGCCAAAAATGTGACAGCCTTATCTACAGCACAGCCCTGCAAATTGCCAAGCATTGATCCAGCAACCTGGGCCAGCTGATCAGTGCAAAGCTTCTTTGATTTCTTTTCTTCTGGGAAAGAAATGAACTTCTCTGCCAGCAGCTGCTATCCTGCCAGTGCTATTCCCCAGCCAAACAAAGGGCCTGAAAATTAGAATTTAGTTAGATGAATTAACAAGACATCCCTTTCTCCTCACTTGATTTTTTTGCTGCACGCTGGAGGTTGCATTGCATCCTGAAATGTGAGGGGAAAACAATACAATTGATTATCATAAATTCTCTTCAGGCTTCATGTACATAAATGTCTTCCAGGTACATGGCTGCGATTTGCCAGATCCCCATAAACTTATATCCCAGCAGATTTTCAGAGCATTCTTCCCCTATTATTACAGTCAGATTTCACAACCAAAAAACATTTTAGCTAGTTATGCCCCACTGTGAGAAGGAATAATATTTTACTTAGTTTATTCTCCTCAAATGATGTTCCTTGTGGGATCATTTGAAAAACTCTATTTCCCTCTTGAAAAGGAAAGCAAAAATGGTAAAAAGGCAACCTCATAGTTCTGGTTTTACACCTACATTCCATAGCTTGTGTGGAATCATGTCTGAGTCTATAACAGCTTTACAGAAATAACGTGTGTGTGCTTCGACAACAGAGCAGGTTAAACATAACAAAGAAAGATCAGGAACATCACCTTCTTGGCTAATTTATTCAAAATGGGGCATTTCTTAGTTTCTCTCTTTCTAGCTCTCATTTTATATCATCATTTCCTTTGCTAGGTATTTCTCAGTTTAGCGAATCTTCCTGCAGAGTTGTGCTTTCATGGACTTTGGTTTTATCTCTGCAGACACTTTCAGATCATTTTATATTTTATTCCCAATTCCTGAAATACATCCAGGAACTTTTGATGGACTTCATTACCACACTTTATTAAGTCAGAATATTTATCAACCTACAACACTGTGTTGCAAAATTAACAGGGTGCTCATTGAGACCTTTCTTCACAAACCGGGGTCAAAGTTCATCAGGAAACCCAGCCCTTCTCTCCAGCTGCAAAAGATTTGTTGCCACTTCACCCAAAATAAAACATTTCACATTGATGGACATCTTCTGGCTCCAGGCAAGGCTAAATCTGTGTAGCCAGCTCCAAAATGTAACATCAGAAAGGAGCTCAACACCTCCCATTACATCAGAGGAAGATGTAAAATATGCATGGTGGCAGCTGAACTCCTCTGGGAAAACAGGGTTTGTCACACTTTATAACACTTCTCCCAGCTGCTCTGGTGCCTTTACTGAGCTTTGGGGATGGGATAAATCAGAGGGGACACGGGCAGCCAGCAGTGCACGGGCTCCCATTCATTGACATCAGGGCAGCAAATGCACTCTGCCAGCCCTGAAGGATGCTAAAACCCTTTTTGTTCCTGAGTCCTCCATGTAGGAGTGATTCCTGTCCTTCTGGCAAGAATGTATTTAGCACAGTTTCTAATTCCTCTTTTTAGATGTTACTGATGCCTTCCCCCCTTTGAGTTCAAAGTCTCCACTACACTCGGAAAGAAACCACAAAAATACCAAGATGTTGTACCTATGGGAACACTTGAAGAATGAAAAGCCACACAGAAAAAGAACGAATTACTGAAAGATTAGTGCTGTAATTAGCGAACATAAGCTAATTCCTGCTTGTTACATGAGAAAATTTAAGAAAATAACTGCAGCTCCCTTCAGTGAGGAGTAGAAACTGTAAAATCTACTGCAATTGTAGGAGTTAAATTCCACATTCTGCTTGAGTGCTCGATGGGAAAAACGTCATCCACATCTAAATAAAGCACTTACGAAAGATTTAACTGCAAGTACATGAGGAGCTGAAATTAGACTATCTAGTTAACCAAACTTCAGTGGACATTTAAGTGCTAACTTAGATTAACATAATTTTACTGATTTCTCATCTTTCTATGTTCTTCTGCATATTGGAGGAGCATCAGTTTATGGTTCCTTGGGAATACAGAGCTTGGAATCATTGCAACACTTTTAATTTCTCATTAGGACTTTATTTACTGACTGCAGATGTGATGGGGTTTAACTTCAGCCTGTGCTTGAGGGTCCCTGAGTCAGAGTAAATTACAATTACAAACAGTTGTCTTCCACTTTCTTTCCACTGCTTCTTGCACTGGTTTCAATCATGCCAAAAAAATGCTACCCAGCCAGAAAACTCTTACCAAAATAAGTCACTGACTGACTTGAAGCAGTTTGCCAGGGGAAAAACTGGGAACCAGTGGCAGAAAGAGAGGAGAGCCACAGAATCCAAGCCAGCATTTTACCACCTGGAGGTCTAGGAGTCTATTCACAAAAGCAGGCAATCCAAATTAACAGCAAATTACATAAACAGATAAATGTGCAGTTGGGAATTCAAGACTGTGTTCACCCACTGCCTACACACAAAATTGCTGAAAGCCTGGGTCAGGAACTTAAAAAAAAAAAAAAATTATATCTCATACAGCATTCTGTGCTTCTCATTTATCTGGAAAGCCTGGCAAAGCCTTATTATGACAATTATTTAACAAAGCAACAAGACAATTAGAAAAAGAAATTAAAATAATGGTAAGGCAGCTTCAGACATGAGTGATAATATCAATCTGTGACTTTGACACAAATAATTAGAAGAATTATTCACTCAGTGTAACTTTTAATGATCTTATACTTAAGAAAAAAAATATAGTGAGACAGAGGAAGACAAAGAGATCATAGAATGTGCAATGGAGATGCAACCTGCCATCTTTCCACTCATTTCAGTGTCACTTCTGTGACCTTGGCTAAGCCTAACTTGTTTTTCATCCTGCATTGTAGGGAGCTGCTCTGATTTTCTGCTGCTTCTTAGTACCTGTGTATTCCTCACAATAAAGTCACCCACAAACTGTCTGACAGATCACCGCACTGCACACACCCCACCACACTATGGGATGTCTGGAATGCTTGGCAAAACTGGGGATGAGATTATTCTCCCACCATGACATCTGGAGTCCTGAAGGCTGCTTCCCTCCAGAGCCTTGATCTCAACCAGTTCTGCAGCCAGGAAGGCAGCAGCCCTTAACCTGCATGAACTCAGATGTCTACTGAGCCTTCCTGGTATTACAGGACCAGACAAATAATATTTAAGTACCCTTACTTGCATGTAGACAGAAAAAAACATTTTCATTCTCCCAAGCATTCATATTCTACCCCGTTTTAGGCAAATACCTGGTGTGAACTACCCCCCACATAACTCCACAGGTGCTGTTTTACACTCCCCTTGACTGTGAGGAAAGGAGAAACCAATTATTAATTTGTTTTTATTACCTTTAACCACAGTATTACCCTGCCTGCAGTTCCCAGTGACTGTGCAGTGTCCCATTTCTGCCCCATTTTCCTCTCCAGGATTAACACACACACATTGAACTTTGCCCACAAACGCCTCTGTTGCTAGAGGACATGAAATGAAGGACACACATGCAGTCAGTTGTCAGGGCAAAAAAAAAGGGTAGTTTATTTTTTGACTTTGATTTATATAGATTCTGGACAATGTCCAGGGATTGGAGGATGAGGTTGCCACCTCTCCAACCTCACTGGTCAAACCAGAAGTCTATCAATTGTCCCTCCTCCAGAGAGGAATGTAAATATCACTTTGTTTACATGACAATCCATGAGCAACTCCACTACATGGAGTTGCAAACATCAGAAGGCTGAAAAAGATCAGGGCAACACACCTCCACAGACGCACCATCCACAGAGGCCTGCTGGTGTCGTGAATTCAATCTCTAAAACAACATTATGATAAGATTTTTAATTAGCTTAACACTGGCATATCTTCCTCTTTGCTCCCATCACATCCACGAGCTCCTAACGAAGTTCTGGGAGTGCAAATAACCACTGAGGCTCTGGGTGGGCTCCCAGCACAGCCCAGTGAACAAACAGCTGCTCTCCGCTGCAGGTTTTTGTGAACAGGATCAGTGTACTCTGAGGGCACTGGGGTCATGAGCCTGGGCTTCTCCTGAGCCACTCATGTCCTGGGGTGACTTTATGATGCTTATATCCCCAATCATCTGTTCTGTTTGTGCTCTATATTGAGTTCTGTG
This sequence comes from Argya squamiceps, assembly GCA_037834095.1. Taxonomy (NCBI): domain Eukaryota; kingdom Metazoa; phylum Chordata; class Aves; order Passeriformes; family Leiothrichidae; genus Argya; species Argya squamiceps. The sequence continues at coordinate 33,334 of JBBMKD010098921.1, forward strand.
CCTTTCAGGCTGGTTCTGGGAGCGAAGAGGGAGCAAGAAGAAGTTTGGAGCTTGTTTGGAAAAAACAGCGTTTACTCCCCTGCATTCCTGTGTTCAGACAGAGAGCTCTTTGCTTTTAGTTAGTTCTAGCTAGCTGGGGCAGAGTAGCTTTCTGGACAGTGTTTTTTTCCTTTTTCTCAGGACTGTTTAAACCTGTTCCAGACTGAAAACCCCAGAGGAGCACCAGGAGCTGCACCTGTGGCCTGGTGGGGCCTGGGCCTCCTGAGGGGCTGATAAGAGACTGGGCTGAGCTACCCACAGCAGGGACTTTCTGAATTTACCATCTCACTCCAGAACAACAAAAAAGTTCTAGTGCTTCATATTGTTCATTCTTTGTGCTTGTGGGCACTTTGTTTGTTAAATAAATAGTTTTTTCCTGTTTTCTCTGATGAAGTTCTTTCACAGACCAGTATTGGCGGAGGGCCTGTTTGGGTTTGCTTCCCAGAGGGACCCTGTTTGGGGGTTTTCTCCCAGATTTTCCCTAAACAAGGACAAGCCAGTGAATCCTTCAGGCTACAGATGAGCAAGGAGAGGGACTGGAGTGGCCAAAAGCAGCGCAGGGCTCTGTATGGCAAAGCTGAGCAGTGAGAAATCTGTCCTGCCCACCCTGCAGCACTGTGCTGCTGAAAAAATGGGGCTGTTTTGTCCTTTTCTAGGCTCGTGGAGAGGTGAATTGTTGCAGGGATCTGACCTCTGCCAGCTGCTGCCCATTCCTAACCCTCATTTCCACAAAGTGCTCAGGGCTGTGGGGCAGTGGCAGAGCCAGACCTTGTTTCACCACCCCACTGCACAGGGCTCTTTGAAGACATTTATTTTGCTGCCTGAAAAACCATGAAGATTTTCATGCTTCAGAGAGATGAATCTACTGCCTTGTGCCTAAAACACTCATGGAGTGGTCTCTGCTGGGAAAGGTCTATTTAAGATACACATCTAATTATCTCCTATTCTTACATATGTCATTTCTAAAAAAAACCAAAACAAAACAAAACTTGAATTGGTGTTTTCAAGTTTCCCTTCCCCTTGAAGGGCTGCTGCCATCCCCCTTTAGTTCTCCAGTTGAATAGGATTATTTCTCCCAGCTTTTTTGCATGCCCAACCTCCCTCCAAGAGCCAGTGATATCTGTGCTGATCTATTAGTGTCACATGGCTTTCACTGTGTTCACTCACAGTTTCTCCAGGAACTCTTACCATAAAATAATGCAAATTTTCTGCACTGCCTACTGAGTAGTTTAGACTCTGAAGCAGGAGGATCAAGAGACTTCATAAACAACATCTTATGTAATTAATAATTCTATTTGCATGCCGTAAATTTCAAATCCTTGTCAAATCTAAGATATTTCATTGAGCAGGTTAAATACCACATTTCCTACAGGAGTTTTCACTCTTCCCTTCAGATATTTGAGATATCTGCACAAAGTGCACTGATGAGAAATGAGCCAGGACCACTTCTGTAAGAGCAGACCTTCCAAATGCCATTCCCGTCCAGTTCCTTGAGAACAGAAGTCAACCTGGACAAGCCCCAGCACTGAAATTGCAAGAGACAGTGTGGATTCCAAGATATCTGGTGTTCGTGTAGTCTTTGTGGCAAAGCTGGTTCATCTTTATTAACTAAAATGAGTTTATCCCCTGGAATCAACCACCTCTAAACATTCCAGAAATGTTTAGTCATGAATCAATGAGTACCTGGTAAAACAGCACCCACTGACTTTTACCACAGGAAAATCTTGTAAATAATTTATTGTCAAGGAGGAACAACACTGCACAACACACTTATAGGCACACAATGAATTTTCATTATAATTGCCACACTTTTGGTAGAGTTGTGCAAAATCTGTAATTATTTCTTTGTAGCGCCATTTATTTGTATACAATGCCCTGGATCAATCCATTATTTAAATAACACTCAGCTCCAGACTTCTCTCCCCATTAGGAACTTTTCAAATATTGAGGGAGGGAGAGAAAAGGCAAGAAATAAACAGGGTTTGATTCAACTCAGGGGATATGTGGCATGTATCAATGTGGGAGGCAAACTAATCTTAAAATTACTACTGGGTTTGACAGTGTAATATACAGCAAAGGTTTACTGCCATCTTTTCCTCTGCAGAATATTGAGCTCTCAGTATTTCTACTTACACTTACCCATGTGGTTGCATCAGTTCCTCTCCTGGGTAAACTGCAATGATTCCCTTTTAGCTAGAAAATTTCTGTGAGAAATTTTTGTTTGCTGATTTCCATGAGCAATCCCAAAAGATCCATGCGTGACAGAAGATCTTCCTTTTTTTTTTTTTATGAGGCCAGCACCAAGCACTTCTATCAGTGCTATCTTCTCTGCTGTAACTCAGAATGTCATTTATGACAAGTACCCAAATCCCTCTGATATTGGAGGGGAAAACTCTACTGAGGTGAGCCCCAGTTAGACAAGCCTGAAGCAGTGCAGGGATGATTTATGAGAACGTAGTGGCAGAGTTTCTTAACACCAACAGATGGGAGCGAGAACAGGCTGGAGCACAAATGAAGAACATCTTTAAAACTCCAAGATGCAGAACTACAGAGTACATGCAGGTATATACTCTGTCCAAATCAAGCTGTCTCCTTGTACACCCATTAATATTGCAGAAGTACACAACTCAAAACAGATACGAAGCCAGACAATTAAGAAAAAAAAATCCATTCTCTTATTAAGTTTGTTCCACTGAGAAATAGCACTTTGCATTTTAGCAACTATGTTTGCCTTGATGCTTAATGGTTTCATAAGTTATCATTAAATAATGGTAATTATTTGCCATAGCAACTATAACAATATGTAATTTATATGTAGTTTTGGGCTGTAGGGATAGGTACATTTCATTAGGCACACAGCTGACATACAATGAAAATATCTGCACTTTCAAACAAAGGAATATGTTTGATAACAGGGTGAGATGGCCATTTGTCCTCATTTTCCAAACAACACTAAATCATCTCTTTTTCTCTAAATCAGTATTTTGCTATTGATTATATTAAAGCAGATGAAAGCCTTTAGTTCAAGAGGGAAATACAAACTCAGTAATTTAGATGGATACCATTTAGCTTAAAAACAACAAAACCTCAAGGTAGTTTATAGAGAAATATTTAAAGGCATATGGTTAAAAAAAAACCTTCAGGGTTTTCCAGCCATGCCCATTAGTAGGTGGATAAACTTGTATTAATCCATTCATTTCACCACTAGTGACAAAATTAGAAAACAAACAAGAAAAAAAAACAAAAAAAAACCCAAAACCAAAACCAAAAACCCAAACAAAACAAACAAACAAACCCCCCAAAAAACCCAACAACAACAACAACAAAACCCACCACTTTTGGTAAAAAAAAAGAAAGTCCTGACATTTCAGTGACATCATTCGCACTTAGCTCCATACATGTTTGATTTTTTTCTCTGTGCCATAGAAGCCTCTTAAGAAGAAGGAAATCTATTTTATGATAAATGGACTGGAAAACCTGATCCAGACAGTTTTGGGGTTTTTTTTCTCCAGTTACAGAAATATGAGCCTGTCACTGCTGGTGGGAGGCACAGGATGCTGCTGTACCCTGGTGCCAGACCACATCATCTGCACAGAGCATTGCAAAGCTGAGACCTCCACAAGAATTCCCTCACAGAAAAGGAACAAAAAAGCCTGGAAGACATTCAAAAGGCTCTAGCAAAGGAAATGAAACAAAATTAAATTAAAAGGAAAGGAAGGATTAAAGGAAGGTGAAGGATTGGGAGAGGCAGGCAAATGTGATGGAAATGAATAAAGGGGTTGAAAAAAGGGAAAGCAAAAAGCCAAAGAAACCCAGAAATGGAACCTCAGAGATACACCCAGGAAGGAGACAGCAAAGTCCTGTGCCCATTTCATGGACTGACAGCACAAAATTAATCAGGAACTGAAGGACAAGAAGGTGCAACAGATTTACTGAGTGTCTTTGATCAATTACTCCAGCTCTCCATAAATTGTTCCACAGTGCTGCTGAGGGCACATTCACTGGCATTACAGGGGAAACCAGTGTGCTCCTTGTCAGTATTTACTATTTAGTTCCAGCTGTGAGCCTGCACATGGGCTCATTTAGTGTGAACACGAGAAAGGAATCACACCTGCCACCAGTGTATATCTCTAGGATTTGAGGAGCTTCTCTGGTGTCACATTCTGCAACAGAGGTGTCACCTTTTATACCCACCACTTGTGGTCGTGTATTTTCAATGATTAAAAAAAACAAAACCAAAAAACAACGAAAGAAACCAAAACCACAAACCCAAACTAAAACCAAAACCAAATCCACCAGAAGACTGTAAAACAACTTAATAGTGTTTGTGCAAATGAAAAGTGAAACGTGAGGTGAATTTCAGCATTTATGAAGCTGCGCTGTCCTTTACACATCCAGCATAAATCTACCAGTAAACCTACCAAAAAAAAATAAAAAATCTACTGCATGTGCTCTACCACCTTCTCCAGCTTCATCTGAACCTTGCAGCCCAAGAAAACTAGCTGACATCCAAGAATTGAGCTGGGTATTGCATAATTGTAGGAAAATTACTGTATTCCACTGGAAGGCTTCAATCACTCACCAGTTGGAACCCTTTTAGCCTGATCTTGATAAAAGCCACCTTTGATCTGCAAAATACAACTAGCCAAGCAATTAAGGCCATCTGACACAGAACACAAATCAAGTGATGAGTTATCAAATAGCTCTCAAAACTATCCTTGAAAATGAGCATATTTATTAATGTCTTCCACTGCACTGCTAAGTTTTATTTTTGCATATCAATAGTTAACAAGTGTTAATAGCAGCAGCATTTTCTGAAGTCATTAGATCAATCTGAAAGGAAATGTCTTCCTACAGAATCATACATTTCCTCTAGACATGGTGGTGTAATGGAGTTAAATTATTTAAATGTAATTACAAAC
>JBBMKD010102174.1:0-36803 GCA_037834095.1 Argya squamiceps
ATGATAAAAAGAGACCTTCTCTAACAGCCAACACTGTTTCCCTGAGCCATTCCCTGCAGTTAAATCCATTATTGGTCACTTATAGACCGACACTGTAGTAGACCTTGATCTATGAAGGAAAACCATTCTCATAATCTTAGTTACTGCCTCAACTCACTTTACAGTTGATGTAGAAAAAATGCTTCTATGCGAGTAATCTGACCTACTGTGAACATTGAGTGGGATGAAACATGCCTTAAAAGTGCTATTTACTTTTTGCAGGCTACAAGAGTCTTGACAACTGGTTGACATGCAGACTTTTTTTACTGAGATACCCATTTGAATGAGTACTCCCAGGGATGTTGGTAGGCAGTGTCTTCTGTGAGCAAGAGCTTTGTGTTGAGGACTTTCAATCTGTCTTATTTTCCAAGCAGAGTTTTGAATTTAACTTAATTAATAAGTGATCTTCTCCAGCAAGTCCTGACAATGCAAATATATCTCTGTATGAGCAGGGACACCATCATCATTTTGTCAGATTTCCTAGTGTACATCACAAATTTGCCAACATTATGCTTTTGAACAGATACTATTCTTGCTGTAGAAGTGCAAGCAAAACATGACCTTGCAGAAAACCCTAGAACTATGGCTGAAGTGAAAGAAAGTGAGATTGGAATACAAAGGCACTGCAGTATTTTTACAAATCCTGATCGTATTCATGCAAGACTTCTAAAAGTATTTTTGCAGCGGATGTCATTGGCTCATGTTAGAGCCAGAAGGAAGCAAAGAGGGAACAATGAAGTGTGTAAGGTAAACAATGACCTCCAAACAAGCAGAGTATCTTTTGTGAGGTTGCTACATGTGGAGAAACCTGGTGGCTGTTGGAGTCAGTGCTGTCACAGCTGATGGCAGTAGAATGTCTCTTGGAAGTGCTCTGATGCCCTCTGCAATCTGGTACCACCTGTGTCAATGGTAAAAATAACCATTATACAAATCCTAGACTTCATTAAAAAATCTTGTTCATTTGTTTGTGAGTGGTGTCAAAGGCCAGTTTCAGGAAGGGTGATAGACACTGAGGTAGAATCATTTTAAAATTGAAAGATCACCTATTTTTGCCCTGTTCAACTCGAAACAGAACAGATAATTTCATACAAATATAGTTTTTGATTTAGATTTTTATGTGAAGTTGAGGACAGAATTAGAATATTTTGGCATTTATGAGATATAAGCAAAAATGTCTGAGAAGTAAGTAAAATTATTTCTAAAGTTGGTAAGTGGAAAAGTGCCACTTTTTTTTGTATATATCCATTACACTGTGCCTAAAAGTCAATTTAATAGTCATTATAGGTGAAGTAATGGAGTTACTTTAGGTAAATTCAGATTCTTGTGTGAACTTTCCTCTACATTATTGTAGACTTAATGTATTTTACATTAATCACATTTTACTGTGTATTGTGTTCATTACATGTAAAGCTTTATTTTAGTGATGAGTGCCTTATACAAATTTGCAAAATAAAGTGCTGAATACAAGGAAGACTTAGTTAAAAGAATTTTATTTTTTATTTTTTTGTCAGAATTTTTAATGATTTTTCTGAATTTTGCTTGTCATTTAGTTATGAACAAAATTAATATCATGAATTCTGGAAAAGAAAGAGTTATGTTACTCACATTTGTGCTTTTTCCTTTTTTTTTTCTTCATCAGTTCTGAGTCACAGGAATTTGACCATGAATTGCAATGCAATGATATCCAGAGGATATCATTTAAGGAGCAATCATTATTCATCTAACTAGCCTCTGATCCTGAATATAAGTAAATGAATTATTTCTATGTTTTTCATGAAATTCCACTTCTTGAAAATCAAAAAATCATTGGATTTGGGTGGTGGTTTGTTTTTTTTTTTTAAATACCTGTTTTCCAGAAACTTCAAAGATTTAAATTAAGTGCAAGAATTTTAGTTTTAGCTATGAAGATGATCAGAATGAATCTGTGAATCAGACCCCAAACCCATGGACGATCTCTGCTCTGGATGGTTCCTTACCTCCTCAGATGCAGATGTCCCTCCAAGACAGATGAATGGGTTCAGTTGACTTCTGTAAGGTACAGCTTCAGCTTCAATCATCACTGCTGGCTAGTGCTGTGAAGGATAAGAAAAAAGACTTTTTAAAATATATTAATAGCAAAAGGAGGTTCAGAGAGATAACATCGTTACTCCACAAAGTCAGCCAGTTAACAAATCAGGATATAGACAAGGGAAAGACATCTAATGTTTTCTTTACCTTTGTCTTTGACACTCATAATGGGGTCTGGGACCCCAAAACCCTGCGCTGCAAGACTGCAGATCTCAGGGAGGATGATAAACTCACAGCCAACCCAGAATATGCATGAGACTTGCTGCTTTATTTGGATATGCACAGACCTCTGGAGCCCAAAGGGATTTGTCCCAGGCTGCTGAAAGAGATGGCAGATGGCACCATGGGGTCTGTCTCCATTATTTTTCAACAGTCTGGTAGTCTGGAGAGATCCCTGTAGATGGTAAATTAACATGTGTTGTCCCAGTTTTCAGGAAGGGCAAGAAGGAATCCCCTGTTAATTACAAGCCTACCAGTCCAACTTCAGTATCTAGTAAAATTATGGAGAAGGTTGCTCTAGAAATTACTGAAGAGTACTTGAGAGACAACTCCATCCTTGGTCACAGCCATGCTGAGTTCACAAGGGAATAATCTTTTTTAAGTGTCTTGGTTTCATTTTAAGACAAGGCCAGCCATCTAGCTGACCAAAATAATATAGTAGATGTGGGGGTTTTGTGAATTTCAGTAGGTTTTGATACTCTCTTTCACAGTAATCTGGAAGAAATGTCCCGAAAACAGCTGCTCCATAATACATTGGGTGACTACACCCCTGTCAGTCCATCCTTGGTTTCTGGAAAAACTATGAAAACTATGCTGGGTACTACTGAAAGAACAATGCAAGAATCAGGCACGGTCAACTCAGGTTCACCAGGGGTAAGTTCTTGTTAACTATTTTGACGTTCTTCTACATCAAGGTCACCTGCCACATGGATGAATGTCGGAGTCCAGGGCATCCCTTCGGTTACCCTGGAAGGTCACACACCTTGGCAGAAAGGCCTGGGACCCAAGGAAAGGAATTTGAAATCTGTCCAGGGGGTTTGCCTGGCAGAGAGCCCAGGAAGACACAGGCCTTGATTTCAGTCCATGAGAAAAACTTCCAACACAGAGAGGAATTACAAGTCACAAAGGTGTGACAGACAGTAGTGTAGTTTATTACCGAGTGGAAAACTGTGTAGTTTTGGGTTTTTAGAATGGAGGTGAACGGGGAACAAGATGGAGATTTTAGGGTGGTGCCCTGGGTTCTTCTTGTTCCCCCTTGCCTCCATCTTCTGATGTGGTCATGACACGAAGTAGTTGAAGGGGATTGGGCCAAAGTAGAAATGACTCAGTATAGGTAATAGGCATTGGCACGGAATTGTAAATAATAGACATGTAATTATCTGTATAAGAAGGTGGGGAGCTCCCACCACCAGTCATCCTGTGTCTGAGCAGTTGTGAACATCTCAGCTGGGCACAGAGAAAATCGTGAGATAAGAAAAAATAAACACGTGAGAAATTCAAGAAACAACAAGACCTTGAAGACTCCATTTCATTCATGTGCCGACTCAAAGCCTTCAGAGGGCAAAAAAGATGCACTCGAACCACCAGAAAACCACCACCTGAATCTCGGGCAAAGAAAACCAAACCTGAGAGATGAAAATGGTGGTTGTAGTTTTTCTGGCTTTTGGTATGGCTTTTGAGGCTGCCTCTCACAATATCCTACTGGGCAAACTGTCCAACTATGAAACTACAAGATCTGCCATTAGCTGGATGAAGAACTGATTGAAAGAAAGTGTGGGAATGAATGAGACCACATGTGGTTGCTGACCTGTCACAAGTGGTGCTCCTCAGGGATTAATCCTAGATCTGGTTTTATTCAATATTTTCATCAATGATCAGGATGCAGGAGCTGAGCACCCCAGTGGCAACAATAATGATGATACCAATCTGGAATGTGCTGTTGACTCTCTCGAGGTATGAAAGGCCTAGCAGAGGGATGGGAATAGATTGGAGCATTGGCAGTCATCAGTAGCATGAAATTTAATAAATCAAAGTGCCAGATTTTGCAGCTGGGATGGGACAACCCTGGTTGTGTGTATATCATAGAGAACGAGCTGATGGAGAGCAGCTCCACAGGAAGGGATTTGGTCAATGGCAGGTTGAACACAAGCCAGCAGTGCCCTGGCAGCCAGGAGGGCCACCCATGTCCTGCTTGCATCAGGCCCAGCATCACAGCCAGGCAAGGGAGGGGATTGTCCTGCTCTGCTCTGCACTGGGGGAGCCTCACCTCAAGTGTTAGGGGCAGGTCTAGGTACACAATGCAAGAAAGTTATTAAGCTCTTAGAGAGCGTCCAAAGGAGGGCAATGAAGATGATGAAGGGCCTTGAGGAGAAGCCGTGTGAGGAGTGGCTGAGGTCACTTGGTCTGTTCAGCCTGGAGAAGAGGAGACTGATGGGAGACCTCATTGTAGTTACAAATTCCTCATGAGGGGAAGAGGAGGGACAAACACTAGTATCTTCTCTGTGGTGACCTGTGGCAGGATCCAAGGGAATGGCACAAAACTGTGTCGGGGATGTTTAGGTTGGATATCAGGAAAAAGTTTTTCACCCAGGGTTGGTAGGAACTGGGACAGTTTGGCTAATGCTCTCAGGCATATGCTGTGATTCTTGGGGTATCCTGCCTAGGGGCAGGAGTTGCATTCAATGATCATAAATGGATCCCTTCCCACTCAGCACATTCTGCGATTCTGTACTTAGGAGAGGAAGTTGGACGCAAGTGTGAACTGGGAGAGGAGTGGCTGGAGATCAGCCCTGCAGAACAGGATCTTTTGTTACTGGTCAGTGGCAGACTCATTGTGAGCCAGCAGTGAGTCCAGGCAACCAAGAGGGTGAACTACATCCTGGAGGGCATCAAACACAGCCTCTTCAGATGGTTAAAAGAGGTGATGATTCTGTTGTATTCAGCATTGGTGCCACCTCACGTTGTGAGCTGAGTGCAGTGCTGGGCCCCACCATCTAAGAAGGATAATGTGAATGTAATAAAGTGCATCCAAAAGGCTGTAACAAGAAAGTATGCCCTGTGCGTCCTCTTATCTAAAAGTGCCACCTATGTCCTGCAGTGACATCATATGCCATATGCCATCATATGCCATAAAGCAATGTGGGACATGAGGAAACTGAAGGAAGATGCTTTAGAGGTAGTTCAGATTTGACATCAGGAAAGGGTTCTTTACTGAAATGGTGGTTCATCACGGGAGAAGGGCTCCACAGGGAAGTGGTCAGGGCACCAATGCTGGCAGATTTCAAGGGTCATCTGGATGATTCTCATAGTCTTGTGATCTAGTTTTAGGTAGTCTGGCTGGATCAGGGATTTGGACTTGACAGTCCTTGTGGGTGGTGCCATTCAATTTGAAAGAAGCTATGGTTATATAGTTATATGTGATGCTAAAACACCAAAGGAGAGGAATATATTTTCCTTATTTTATTCAATTCCCATGTCCCAATTTCCTTTTCAAGAAATGCCAAATGAAATGTTTCTTGGGGATTGCAGGCAAAGCTGAAGAAAATGCTATCGAGACAGCATTTGCCTCTTCTTCTTCTTCATGTAAGAAAGATTTGCTCCATTAGGTTGTCAGCCAGCACAAAATCTTATAAATCCCCTCAAGTCCAACTGAAGAACAGTGATACTAGTTTGCCATAGTTGTTTGCCATTATACTCGGAGCATTTTCTTTTTGAAATATAATTCAGAGGTTCTAGTTATGTTTTTAAAACCCAGACTAGAGAGGTTTCACTGATTGTGAAATGATGGAACTTGGAATTTAATGTACTAGTTTACCAAGCAAGAACTAACAGCAAATTGGACAGAAAAGAAGGCACTAAAAGGATTTTGGACAGAAGGTATTACTTCATTGCTCTGATTTGGCATTGGACAAATCCTGACTTAGTGTGGAGGCCATAGGATATGAGAGGGGGAAAAACCGGGAGAGAAATATTGTCATACATTACTAATTTGTACAAATAAGTGACATTGCATTCAGAGAAAAGTCAAGCTAAGTTAAGCACTGAGATTTGATAAACATTTTTAAATTCAGTGGGTTTTTTGCATTTACCAGCCACTGGCAAAGGAAAGCAAACCTCAGACAGTTGTTTTGCTATTCATGTAAACTGAAACCAAATTAAACTGAAGGATGCAGGATGGTTGGATTCATTTGGGTGACAAGCAGCTTTGTCATAAATATGAAATGATGTAATGAAGATGAACATTCTGTTAAAAGAGAGCATTGACTACAGGGAATTACAGCATTTATATGTTTTCTGACTGATATTTCCTGCTGCTTCTAGTTGGCAAAATGCCCTGTGGAGGTCCCTCTGTGGATCAAGAAACTCTAGAAATAGTGGTAGCTGGAAATGGGGATAAGCATCATTAGTTAATATACTTCAGTACTCTCTGTAATATTTAATTCTTCCTTTATCTCCAACTATAGCTCTGCATAGTACACAAGAATTCAAGTTTGAGGTTGTCCTCAGTTCTCCAGTGGGGCAGGGGATGGACCCAAAATGTCTTTGGCAGATAAATGAGCTGCAGTTACCTGGGGAGAACAAGAATAGAGAAAGGTGGGTTGTGTGGCCATAGAGGAAATGAGTAGCTTGTTTTGAGACAAGCAGATTGCATCCAAGAGAGAGAGGGCATTAAGAAAGTCAAGGGAGGGATGTACTATGGGTTTGTTTCTAGGCACACCAAAAGAAAATCTGTTACAGAGAAACAGTTCTGTGGAGATGAGCTCAGCTTTTATTTTTGTTGGTTTTGTTTGTTTGTTTTGGGATTTGTTTGTTTTCGGTTAGAATTTTTGTTTTCCCTTTTGTTTGTTTAGTTGGGGCTTTTTGTTAGTTGAATTTGTTTTGCTTTGTTTTGTTTTATTTGGGGTTTTTTGTTTGATTGGAGGTTTGGTTTTTTGACTTTTTTTTTTTTTTGTTAACTGCAAAAGCTATATAGTGCAATCATTTTTATTTTCCTGTTATGAAAACAGACTTCATTTTTTTAGGACAGGTGCAGAAGAGGGGCTGGGAAAGGTCACATGATCCAGGCAATTGAAAGAGTAGGGCTGTATACTTCATTACAACCTTACCACACTGTTCCTGTAATAGCTGCCTAAATCCAGGACCCTTCCTCTGCAAATCATCTCTGGGTCTCAGCAGCTACAATTTTGTTTGCATATCAAATAAATGGCTTGTCCTTCTCTGTGTTGAATTATAACGACCCAGCTATACTATTACCTTCTATGTTTCTCTTTGCATGGTAGGCCAAATTCTTCTCTTCCAATATGTAAATGTAGGAAGTTCACACGAAAATCACCAATGGGTACAGTCCTCTCCAATTTTGACTGAGCTCAGGACTGTTGTCAGATGTTTGCACTGTGTTCTTACCTCCTAGCCCGCGCTCCCACATCAACAATCAGTATGCTGAGCAACAGCAGGCCAAGTTCATCTGCTTCGAGCAGAGCAACTCCAGGGAAGGCTCTGACAGCTTTCAAATCAAGTGATCCATCAGTTTGATTTTCTGTTTTTCAAGAACTCTCCCTTACATATTGCATTGCTGAGTGAGGAGTTACAGCTAGTTTCTACAAATCATTCAGATGATTTACTTGGGAAGGTAGGGGAAGCTTGACAGCTGTGACAAAATACTTCTGTGGAAAAAATGCATGGAGGCTCTAGGACATAGCTGAAATCATCCTTCCAAATGATCAGTGGTTGTCAGCAACCTTAACCTCTTCTAATCCTCTTCTTTTTACAAGAATTTGAGAGAGAGAAATCAAAAGAAGAAGCCAAAAAGCTGACCTCTGCAGTGGCAAAGCTTCACCCTTCTCCCCCTAAGTCAGTGAGTAGACAATGATCTGCATAACATAATGCAACTAAAAACCTCCTATCTAGAGGAATTATTTCTGAGATTGGATCTGCACATTTGGTGGAGCTAAGCCATGGTTACTTTGGGGATTTTTATCTGAGTCAAATAAATTCCCACTAACAATCTGAATGCTTCCCTAGGGTTCTGAAGCAAAATTTTAAAGCTAGCAAAACAACTCATCTCATCACAGTTTGAAGGATGTGCCAGGTGTCTGGTTGCTATCATTTCACATGAGGTAATTAATTGAAGGGCAATTCACAAGAAACTTCTTGAGCAAATATTCAAGCAAGTCCCAGTAATCTTGAGAAATAGTGGTTAAAAAATGATGTATTTTCCTTGAAATGCACTTTTGATATAGAATAGCCAAAATGCTAACACTTTATATAGACATAGTAAGAATCTAGTATTTCTTTTGGCTTTGATCTCATGGTGTCTCAGGTGATTGAGGATGGTTGAGACCATCCTGGAAAACTGGGTGAAATAAGTCACAATATAATATGTTTTCTCCAATTATAATTTTCAAAATATTTCCAATACTCATAAGATGACTTGTGTTTGAGAAGATTGCAGTGAAATTCTGTAGGAAGCTATATCTCATTAAATACCCTGGGAATTTCCCTATTTTTTTATCAGCTGCTAACTTGACCCTCCTTCTTGGCCTGTTGGATAAATGATGGAAACAGTGATCAGGGTGTCCTGTCTCCTTAACAGCCCATGTCCCTGACCTTGAAGAGTTCAAAGAATTCATGGTTTTCTGGGGTTTGTAAGGTTGATGTGTTGTTTTGTTGTTGTTGTTGTTTTTTGTTTGTTTGTTTTCCCATATTTGGATGTATTTCATGCAAGGTTTTCTGCAATACTAGCATTAATCCATTTGGTATGTGAATGAGATCTCAGTATAGGCTTTTCTGCTGTCTGATGTGCATTCAGGTATTGATTAAAAAAATGCTGTCACTTATTTAAATGCCAAGAGTAGAAATACAAGCTCATCTAATATTGGAGTTATAGAAATTGCAACTGTAAAATCACAGTGAAAGTTGTTCTGATTTGGAGTTACAGACATCTAAGTTGTACAGATTTCTTTAAGAAGAGCATGTAAAAGGAAGATATTTGAGCTGCTAGTACACAGAAGACATTAATTAGCCATGGATGATTCTGCATTTCCCAAGTGTGCTACTGAACTGCTTTTTTGTTGGAAAGTTTGGAAAGCACATAGATTTTCAGAAGAAAACAGAAAATAAGCCAATGCTTTTTCTTTTTTTTGCCTTTTATCTCTTCTTTCAAACCAAGCCCCTTCTGCCATGGTTATAATTTTCTGCAAGATAAGCACATGCTTACATATAAGCGCAAAAGGTGTTCCTATGTATTTTGGGGGAAGTACTGAGGACATCTGATATTTGTGTAGCTGATGCCTAAAATGACAAGAATGCCTTTTCACCTGACAATCTTTTTTAAAAATCCCCTGGTAACATGTATATATGGATAGTAATGTTCCCTTCTTTGTTGAAGGAATGAGCATTAGAAAGGTAGCAGGCTTTAGAAAGACGCAATCAATTTGTTTGAAATTCATGCTTTCTAACTGAGTACAGAAGTGACTGGAATTGCACATCTATGTTGTATAAATTTCTCAGCATCATACTCATAGCTGCTTGTATTCTTGCTTCAGAGGAATATTATAACACTGTGTTATTGTTCCAATATGGCTCAGAGGAAACAGAAAATATAATTGGGTTTTTTTTTTCCTGATCTGTGTAGAGGCCCCTGAGCCTGTCAGGGAAATTTCTGGGCCAATGCCTTGGAATAATCTAATATAGGCTTTGAGAAAGCCTCATAGCTTAGGGTGAGCAAAAAGGCTTCCCTCAGAGTGCCTTGCAGCTCAATGTTAATCTACCTCAGTTTTGCTTTTCCCATTGGCCTGTGGGCCTTGCCCAGATCTGTTGTTCATATATATCCCCAGAAGGTTTCTCCTTTCCCTGTTTCCCCATTGGCTGTGGTTTCACTGATGGTCTGCCCCCCATATCCTCTGTAGGTCATTGTCCTTTGCCCTGCTCTCGTACCACCCCTGTGTTCAGACCATTGGCTCCTAACCCCAAACTTAACCCTGGGCACTGCTTTGATCTGGGTGCTCCTGTCCCTGAAACCTTCCACATGAATCTGCAAAATAAAGCTCACTGGAAGTTATACAGGAGACCCTTCCTGTCTTTCTTCACTGAGCTAGCTGTGGGGTGTGTGTGTGTGGATTGCAGTGCCTTGCCTGTGTGCCCACCCGAGCGGCTTCTCCAGAAGAGAGGCTTGTCAGGGAGAGGTAGCAGCAACCACCATCTGTCTCCATACTATTTCAGACCACCCATCTGTCACAAGATCCACCCAGACAGATTCCAAAAAGAAGTCACAGACTAAACTGAATGGCACTGCAGAAAACAAGACAGCAGCTACATAGGTCCGTCAGAATTTTTCACTTGTTTATTTTTTTCCTGCTCTTTTCTCCTATCTGCTTGCAACTCCCTTGCTAGTATGCTGGTGGTATACACAGAGTGACATGTCCCAGGCACTTCAAAAACCTTAGCCAACTGCTTCAGCGCCTGGATGAAAGACAATTATGATTCCACTTTTGCTAGACATCAGAGGTACATTCAGGGGAGGGCTGATGTGTGACAGCTTGTCAGAAGTACAGGGAAAGGGGAGCCATGGCCCATGTGAAGAGGAGCACCCCAGTGTGTATGGCCAGCAGGCAGCTCCTGGTTATATTCCCTCTTGCTAGAATATATCCATTCTTACTACAGCTCTAGCAAATTCTGAATATTTCATGCCATTCACTGCAACAGAAAAAAATCAGTAGGCAGGTTGTCACTGAGAGGTCTAAAGTGGTGTATGTTTACTAATCTGAACCTTTTCATTATCTTTTTGATTCTGAGTTAAGAAAGTCTGTCTGAAAAAATGTTCTGCAACAATGCCACTATAGAATGAAAAAGGACCCTTTGAAAGAAAGCTGCATACAAAACCAGTAGGAATATGGAGACAAGCACACAGGGGCCTTATTTGCTGAGCTGATCCATACAGGAGAATGTTGCATTTTTGATGTTGGTCATCAAAGGTGTAATTTATAAGTGTGAAGGAGCATTTTCTATATGTCCCTGTGTGTGTGTATGTTGTGAAGGGGAGGCTGACTTTTACATAGCTAAAAGTTTTACCCAGATTTATGCCATCACTATCTAAAAATCAAATTTTTTACCATGCCTGAGGACTCAAACTCAGGTTTTGTTTATAAAACCTGTTCATAAAAGTTCAAGTTCTTCCCTTTGTACTTTTCCTTGGGTCAGCCTGCCTCTTCTTCAGGGCCCTTTCTAGTGAGTGTAGTTCAAGCACAGCATGTCATGCACTTTCTAGGTGACTGAAAAAGAGGCAACTGCACAGTTATCTTGAAAGAGGCCTAGGCTGGGGATTACTTTGGGATCCAATTGATATAGTTTAATGTTTCCAGAAGACTACCAATAATCTGAGTGTGCAAAGAAATATTAGGAATGGTAGTTCCTGCTGCCTTACACATTGAATGTATTGGTGAAGCAAAGCTGCACATTCTGCCTTTGCATCACCACTCAAGAACTTCAAAATTTCCTCTGGGGAGAGACAGAGAGAAACAGTATCATAAGTTCTAGGAAAAAATAAAGAAAAATTATGAGTGGAAGAAAAAAGGAATCTAAAGTGCAAGGTTCTTCTCTGCTTTTTCTTGGTTTGTTGCAGAGAAAAGATAAATGTATGGAAGGTAACAGGCAAAAAACACTGTGCTGAAATGCTGTTTTCTCAAAAGTCTGGAAGCAATAGTTGATTTACAGCATACAAATGGTTTCTTTCATTTTTGTCTGATGCTAAAAAGAATTGTAGTCCATTATCATGGGCTATGACCGCTTTTATCCACAACTTACTTTAATTATTATGCTCTGGTGGGGTATGAAAATGTTGGAGTGAGTTAGTTATAACAAGCTATCCAAAAGTAGTATTGCAAAAGCCTGAATTTGTGAATTACTTTTCATGGCAAACTGGAAACTTTTCACTCCTAGAAAATATGTCATTCCTATATTTTTCTCGCTCATAATTTAACAACCACTCTTCAGACGTGAATTTCACTCTTAATATAAGGAAGGCACCTATTTGAAAATCTAATTGCTAGCCATCAGCCTGGAAGTACAAAGGATCCATCTATCTATCTATCTATCTATCTATCTATCTATCTATCTATCTGTCTATCTATTTTTAAGCTTATCAGCTTTTCTGTGCTGTGTCTTTGAACTAGGAGCAGACCATTTCTTACATTAGTTACTCTTTTGAAAACCACTTCCTTGTCATTCTGGAAATCATTCTTGTAATCTTAATGAGTCTATTTCTTGGTTTCTTCTAGAAAGAAACCATGACTTGAGCCTGACATCTGGTCAAACTTTTTTCTTGATTTGATTCATCAGGATTAGCATTTGGCATTTGGCAGCAGAAAATCTTTCTGGCGTAGATCATATAACTCTTTTATAGAAGATGACACCCAGAAGGAGGATGCTGACTCAGGAGACATGTTTCTTTCTCAGATATCAGCTGTCAAGAGTTTTTTCCATTGTTTTTATGAAATAAATCAAATCCACAGCAGAAACTTAGTCAAAAGTCAGGGAGCAGAGCATGGCATACCTGGGATTCCAACATGTATCTTTTAATGAAGAGCTTATTTTCCTGAATACTTCCCTTGCCTCAGCCCCCCAATGAATAGGAATTTTCAGTTATATTTTCATGTATGTGCTTGAGAACAAATTGTACAAGCTCTCTGTTGCTGAATTAAACACTTGTTTAAAGCTGTTCCACTTGACTAATTTCAGGGGGTTCTTTAGTGCTACCCATGGTAATTTTAATTTTAATATCTCTGTACCTTGACATCTCACCTTTAGAATGGAGATAATGCTCTGCATGAAAAAATGAATAGAAAAAATTCCAGCTTATGTAACTGCTATGAATTATATAAGTAATTCTGTCCCTGATATTGCATATATTTTTAAAATAGCAACTAGATACTATATTAATTTTTTATTATATTACAAAGGTTTTGTGAGTAATTTTTGCACGACTATATTAAATTTTTATTGAACCTCTGTATTGGGTCTGACTGAGGAAAAGTTCACAGCCTTTACAGTGCTGTGCTTTGCATTGGTAGCTGCATGGGTGTTGATGACAGAGCAGTGTTTTGGCTACTGCTGAGCAGTGTCCCTCCAACATTCCTTCCCCCACCAAAGGGGCAGGGAGTGTGCAGGGTCTGGGATGGCACACAAACAGGCCAGCTGACCCAGCTTAGCCAAAGGAATATTCCATACCATGTGATGTCAGCTCAGATAGATAAGCTAAGGGAGAGAGGAGAAAATGGGGTAATTTATGAGTTATCAGTGTTTGCCCTCTGGAGGAATTGTTAAGTTGCTGAACTCCAGGTCCCCAGAGGTGTCCAAACATTGCTGCTGATGGGAAGTAGAGACTGACCTTTGTGTTCTTGAGCTCCTGTGCATGCAGATCTCAGCTTGTTTCTTTCATTTTGCTGTCATAAAACTGCCTTATCTCACCCTGCTGGTCATTCTGCATCTTATTCTCTCCCCTGTCCCACTGGGAAAGGGAGTGATGGAGTGACTGAGTGGACCCTGAGCGACCCTGAGCACCCAGCCAGGCTCAACCCGCTTCACACATGACACATCCATTTTTGTTAAATTCTTTCCTTTCTATTCTAAAGGACATAAAAATATTCATCATACTTTTTCCTTCCTTCAGGCTTGATTTTCTTAGTTTTCCTAAACTTTCCATGGCCTTTAGCCCTTTTGTAGACTTTCAACATATCCTTGTTCTGAAATCTATCTTTCTTTCCTCTTCTCCAGAATTTTAATTTTGTTTTTAAGCAACAGGCATTTCTATATATTTACAGGAAATTGATGAATGGCGTTCTTCTTGCCACTTGAGCCATTTTACTACAATTTCAGTGATACAGCAATTACTGTGTACTGTGGGAGTTGATACTTGTTTCTTTTATATATTTGTTTGTATGTCTTTCCTAGCTGTATGTATAAAATATACCAACATAAATGTGAATGTCATATGCAAGAACTTAACTCACTCTAAATTTATAAAGATATATTTCCTTTGAAGTTTCTTATATTCTTTTCACATAAAAATATGAAGTGAAATCTTAAAAAGAAAACTGAGATTCTTTAAGTCACTTCTGAAGTTTGTTTCACAAGTAAATATTTCTTTAAAAATTATGCCTCTTTTCATTTTCCTTTTCAGCACATTTGTAACCAATACTTCTTCATTTTTTATGATTTCCCAGTGTGTGACAGAAATAATCAGTGCTGAACCAGGCTTCAATGTTTATTGGAAGAAACATTTATTGCTTCATTTTTAAGAGTTCACAAACCCCAAGACTTATTTTATCAGCTTATGCAGGTTTCCTACATGAATACATCTTCCAAAATACAAATATGGACATTTAATAAACCTTTATTTGGTTCCAAAGGAAGAGTTATATTGATAACTATTCATTTCAGATATGTGTGCAAATAATAAAAAAACCTTTTTTGTACTTTATTCTCTTAGTGTTTCCTCTAAACCTTGATGCATTGCATTTCTCTAAGATTATTTTATCTCTGCACTTAGTACTGTAGTCACATGAAGAGTTGGAAAAACTCCAGCTAAAGGGACTACAGATCTTGTCCTTCCTTAAGGAAGAGTCCTTAAAATTTAATGGCAACATATTTCAGTTCCCTTGGAAGGCACAGTTGCAAGTACCTAGAAGATAACCAAGGTTATTTGCTTTGCTTTGTTGATGATATTTCATTAGAGGCTGGGAAAGAAGGACTTTTAACCTAAAAAGTTTTTTTTTATTTGTGAAACATAACTTTATTTTTCTTCCTAATTGCAGTTTAAGTTAATATTTTTAGTTTCCTGAAGCATTTTATAATTCACTACTGTTGCAGAGCCAGCAAAAGGAATAAACTTTTGATAGATCTTGACAGATAGACTTGTCCTTTCAAGATGAAACCAATAGATATGCCTTTACAAATAAAAGTTTGGTACTGAACTTCAAAGAATTGCAGAGGCTGTAGCAGTTGCTGTCAGATGTGGCTCCCCTAAGTTGGTTGAACATACACAGCCAATGTGATCTACCTTGCATGCCTCTCGTGTTGGGACCATGACTCCTGTTGTAAAAGATTCTTCTGCACCTCAGCAGTTGATTTTAAGGCAATTTTTGTTTGGAAGTGCTAAGTGCACTTGTAAGCTCAGTGCTCTAAGACTAGTATGGTTGAGTGGTGCATTCTCTCCTCCCATTTCAATCAGTTTTGCATGAGAGTGCAACAAAGCATAATCTTGTAATTTAAAAAAATGTTGTAATTTTTTTTTAAAAGTGCTTTTTTTTGTCAAGTGCTTTTTTTTTTTTTTTTGTGCTTTCCATTCCTAGAACTGTGGAAGATAAATTATGACTATCCTTGGTGATGAATGAATAGTTTCAGTAATCCTTATTAATCTGCATGATGGGACACTTTCTTCAAAAAAAAAACCCCAAAAGACACATCTAAAACAATTATTTTTAATAGCTCTAGATCCAGATTTATCTTAGGATATATTAATATGAGTGTTAAAGACATAACATGGAATTTTCTAAAACTGGAAAAAAAAAGAACTGAATAAAACTTAGGTGTCACATCTGGAAATGCTGAGTCCGCTGCTGGCTTACTTTTGAGGTACGTGAGAAGGAATAAAATTCTAGCTCCAGGGCTCTTCTGCCTCAGGTATGATATATATTATTCTCTCATATGTGAGGTGTAGACCCAGTAGCATATGTATTTATCCACCCCGCCGCCTGCCAAACTATGACATTAGATTAATTACTTATAGCTATTTTTACTCACTGATCTCACAGAATAGCATACTGCTGTTGTTTTTCAGAAATATCAAGTACATTTCTGAATGATTGAAGAGCTGTTAAGAAGAGATTGCTCTTAATGTTATGTTTTGCAAATTCGCTATTAATAATGGTGTGGAGATTGACAGGTTCACTTTAAAGGAACCTGTTTTACACTACATCTGGAGGGAACATTATTTGATTTTCAGTGCACATAGCCCTTTTTCTGCTCAAAGAGAAGTGTATTTATTTTTATGCCTTCAACTGTGTAATTGTTAAGACTGCTATAAGGCTGAAACAACAGGTCCGTTTTCATATGGTCTTAGCAAGTGCTGAATTTTACAGTTTAGACTCCATCCACCCTCAGGTGTGAAGCACTGAGCTGATGATGGATCCTGTGTTTTTGTGAGCATGCTTCAGTGATTATGAAGCTGTCTGTATTTCACTACAGATAAATATAGATAGATTGCTTATTTTTCATTCTGCTCTTCTCAAATGTTCCTTTACATTGTCCTTGTACATTGTCCTTTTGCTTTGTTAACTAAATACTAAATTGAAAGAACAAATGAGCTATTTCCTAACAGTTTTTCCATGTTGTGGAATAGCCCTATGAATAAAAAACGTTAATTGCCAAATCTGGCATCAATCACATTTGAAAATGTGGCATTAAAATGCTCTTATATACCAGTGAGGTGTCAGGGTACATTGCTGACAGTATATGAAGATTTGAAGCAACTCTTAAACATTGTTGTAAAACTTGTTGTCAGTGTAGTAAAGTCCTTGACAACTGGTTAAACAGGACTTTTGCATAATCTGTGGAAACTTTTTGAGTACTGTGTGAAAAGTAGTGCAACTGTTTAGGAAGATTGTTGACATTCATAAATATATTCCCTCTGTGAGTTCATTTTTTAAAACTGCTATTATAAAATTCATTACTATAAACAATAAGTCCATTTAAGGTGTTCCTCAATGTTCTTATGGAGCAAGAGTGTTTAGCAATCAAGGTTGTAATTTAGTAATTATTAATTTAGAAAAATTAGTAATTTAGTAATAAAATTCTGCATCAAGGTCACACAGAATATTTAAGAAAATTATTTTCCAGCCTGTATGCAAGAGAAAAATATCCATCAGAATAAAAAATTATGCTAGTTGAAGTTCAAGTACAGGAGGAAAGGAAGTGTAGTCCTTTTAAGCAAAGGAATCAGGAAGCACTGAAGCTGTAATTTTTGCAGTTAAACTCTTCTCTTAGAATACCTGTCAATAAATGGATAGTTGTGAAATTTTTGGTTTACTCTAGGGATACAGAATATATATAACACAGGGAATAGTCTTGTAAACTGAAGTTAATTGATTACATGACACTATGTAAAAAAGACATTTATAGGCAACCTCTTGTACAACTCAATGAGTACTCTAGCCTGAGTAGATAATCCATAAAGCTAAGAGGCATAATGTTTCCTTTTTCAAAGATTTCTTACAATATCCAAGTCTGCTTTTTTCCAGTGAAAAATTATCACTGCAGTGGTACTTTGAAGGAGTTTTACATCTCAAGGCCACATATCAAAATTCTGTTTATGGAGAAGATGATTCTTCACTGATCAGTCTGAATAATTTAAACTCTGGACCGTGAAATGCAGCCCTTCTATCCTTCTAGTCCTTCTTCTGACTTAACTTTTTGTCAGTTAAGCTTCAGATAAAGTTCTTCAGTGATGTGCACTGTACCTTTGCATTGGGACTAACTGTAATAAGGAATCCCTAGAATGAATAGCTTTTCTCCCTAATTCAACATTACAGGTGAAAATGTATAAAGAAGCCAGTGAGTGTGTTCTTTAAAAAAATGTAGGTTTTTCCATTAGGAGTTAGTTCAGTGGTGCAGCAGAATGGTCTCTGCTGCAGCTATGCAGATTATTCTCTAGTGTGATATTGATAACATAAAAGAAACAGAGAGTTTTTACTTATTGAATAAAATTTCATAGATGCTTTTGTCTAACTTGGACTGTTTCTACTTTGTCTTGAAAAGCCACTAAGTTATCAAAATATCTTTTTCTAGGAACACAAAAGAAGAAGAAAGTCTCCTTTCTTCGAGGAGGGGAGGGGAGGAGAGTACTCGTTTGCATGACAACATACTGGCAGCAGGAGAGGGCGCTACAGAGAAGGTTTCTGAGGGAAGCTGCCAAGCGCTTCCCTCATGTCTCACAGAGTTAATGTCAGCTGGCTCCAAGATGAACTCACTGCTGACCAAGACCAAATCCATCAGCAGCTGTGGTAGCTACTCTAAGATAACATATTAGAGAAGGAAAAATGCTACTGTGAAGAAGTAATGGCACCCAGAGAAAAGAACAGTGAGAATATATGGGAAGAACAGCTCTGCAGACACTAAGGCCGGTCAGTGAAGAAGGAGGGGGGAGGAGGCATTCCAGGTGCCAAGTACTGAGTTTCCTCTGGGGCCTGTGGTGCAGACCACGTGAGGCAGAATGAGACCCTGCAGTCCATGGAGATCGTCCATGATGAAGCACAGATCCACCTGCAGCCCATAGAGGATCCCAGTGGATGCCTGAAAAAAGGCTTTGACCTCTGGGGAGCCCACACTGGAGCAGATTTGCTGGT
This sequence comes from Argya squamiceps, assembly GCA_037834095.1. Classification (NCBI taxonomy): domain Eukaryota; kingdom Metazoa; phylum Chordata; class Aves; order Passeriformes; family Leiothrichidae; genus Argya; species Argya squamiceps. Next base: position 18,504 of record JBBMKD010102174.1, read on the forward strand.
AGTGCTTGTGACCCATGGAGGACCATGCTGGAGCAGCCTGTTCCTGAAGGACTGCACCCATAAAAAGGGACTGACACTGGAGCAGTTCATGAACTGTAACACAAGGGAAGGACTTACATTAGGAAGTTCATGGGAGACTGTGAGGACCAACCCCACACTGGAGCAGGGGAAAGAGTCCTCTTCTTGAGGAAGCAGTAGCAGAAAAAACAACCTGTGATGAGCTGAACGTAATCCCCTGTTGCTATCTCCCTGTCCTGCTGGAGGGGGAGGTAGGGAATAGTGAATAAAGTTAAGCCTGGGAAGAAGGGATGACTGGGAGACAGGTGTTTTTAAGATTTGTTTTACTTCTCATTATCCTGCTTTGCTTTTGACTGCTAATAAATTTAATTAATTTCCCCAAGTTATATTTTGCCCTGGACAGTAATCAGTGAATCCCCCAGGATGCAGTTTGCCCTCTTGGCTGCCCAGGCACACTGCTGGCTCACAGTGAGCCTGATGCCAACCAGCAGCCTTAGATCGTGTTCTGCAGGGCTGATCTCCGGCCACTCCTCTCCCAGTTTATACCTGTGTTCAGAGTTACCCCACTCCAAGTACAGAATCCCACATTCACAAAACCAACAAAAAAGCAACAGCACTTTTACCAGGGATCTTTGATAGTTCTGAAATTGTATTAATGAGCAGAAAATGATTAGACTATCGGTTTGCCCTGGCCAGAGATTGCAGTGATGAAAAGTGTAAATTAAACATAAAGTAAAGAGAACTCTAGACATCAATTATAGTGTCCCCATCTTTTATTCCTTGTAAGTTATTGTTCTATGTGTATGTCATTTGGGAGTTAATTAATCAAACAGAATGTGAACTCTCTTTTGTTCTCCACAGTGCTCAGGAGGAGGTTGCCCTGTTACTGCAAGGAACCATCCCAACACCTGTCTCTTTGAAGAAACAGATGATACAGAGGATTGCAGCACTGATCTTTTTGAGATTGCTGGGGCTGTTCTCTTGTAGAATACACAGAAGGGACCTGAAATTGTTTCTAACTAATGTTGAATTTGAATATAGTGACTGGGCCTGCAACAGTAGGAGAGACAATCATACGCAGTGCAAGCTAAGTACTACTGTATTTGCTGATGTCCCTGAATAACTTAGATAATCCTCAGACTCTCAAGTCAGTTTTGAGGTTTATGAGGTCTCTGCTTCAGTTTAAGAAGAAAATAAGATGCATGCTCTATTAGGAAAATACGCTAGAAATATAATGGCATTTACATCAATAAGTATTTTTATTTATTCATTTACTTTTGAAATAAAAAGGTAATGTCTGTCTAGAGCTCTTGGAGTAGTGATAAGCAATATGATCAATAAATCTTTGCAGGGTTGAAATTACCTTTTCAGCAGAAACACAGTTACCCTGTTCTTTTGTCATGGCAGGAAACATTACTAGTTTTAAAGTGCTAAACTTACAGGCAGTTACCTGTACTACAACACTGGAACTCCAAGTAGAAGCTTACATTGCCTCTCCAATGCTTTAATGCCTTTGAAATCCTGGTGTTTACTTCTCTAGGAAAATGTGGGTTTTTTGGGATTTTTATGGTTAGGACTTCTATTAGGCATTCGAGACTTTTGTTTCCCTGGTAGTTTATAAACAAACAATGAATAGAAGAATGAAAATACATTCAAAATATACCACAACAATCATGGTACATGTATGATATTTTATGCTTCAGAAATATTTCAATAATGAGAATTGTGCCAAAAAGGGAAAGTTATATGCATTCATAAGAAATTAAAATAATTCTGTAAGGGGATTTGAATGAAGGCTTAATTGTTTAGTTGCATATCTGCTCTTTTCAAACCACTTCAATTTGTTAAATAAAAAAATTATTTCTCCTCATTAGCCTTGTCTTGCTCTCTTTCTTCTGACACTGCCTACCTAGACATCTAAACACATGTCAGGGATGCAGATGAAGCACAATCTCTGTTTCAAAGAGGGGGAAAATGAAGCACAGAGAAATCACAGATATTACACTGTTGGTAAAACTCTACTCGCTTCATGGAAAAAAAAAATCCTAAACCCTGAGGTATTTCAAATGTGTATGCTTTTAAAAGTTAATATTTGGTGTTCTTGGGTTTTGGTTCTGAGTGCTAAAGATCTCTGAATGGATTGTGAACTGTTACACTCTAGAAGTCCTAAGTTTTGTCTGGATTCAGGTTAAAGATGTGCATGTTATCCCATGGGATGTTTGAAATTACTAAAAGTGAAGAGATATTACTCACTGTGCTTCCTTAGATCAGCTCTGACTTCTGGCTGACCCAAGAGGAAGTGAAAGGGAAAGTGGATGTGCCAGGACTACTTGTGGAAACTACCCTAAGGATTTACAATACCTGAACTCCTGAACTCCAGGAGCCCTGAACTCCTCTCAAGCAAGCACTGGCCTGTGACTGTGCAGATACTTCTGGCCCCTTTTTTTTGTCCAAATCTTTCTTATATTTGAGTCATCAGGGCTGCAAGAGGAAAAACTATGAAAATGCAGGATAGTTGAATGAAAAGGATGAGGATTGAAACCTGTTGGGACCCTGTTACTCCTGTCCAAGATGAGGAAGCAAGTTACCATGAAGAATTTTCTTATACAGAGGATGTCCCTAGTCTGTGCACAGAAACATTTTGAAGTCGATAATAATATTGATATTAACAGTAACAAAACCACCAGGGCTTTATTAAAAAAGAAAAAAGGCCTTGTCAGGTGAATTAAACATGTGAGCATTAAAGATATATTGAGCAGAGGCAGGGATAGAAAAAAAATCCAAAATATTCAGAAAAGCTTCCTAGCATGCAACTGTATTACCATGACAACAGGAATTTAAAATTTATCCATGTGAAGTTGCCCCCTTTTTTGCTTCATTCACTTTATGAAGTAGTAAAGACAGGGGACAGTTCTTAGGGCTGATAGGTATTGGTAGCAAACTCAGTCTCCTAAAAGGCTTTACAAACCCCAGTGATGAAGAGTTTTACATCCATAGTGAAAAAATAAAAAAAACCCATGTAATGTTTTACTGAGTCTTAGGCAATTTGACATCCTCTGAACAATGCCATAATATTCATAAAGTAATAATTTTCCCTAGATTAGAGATGTGTGATAAGGATTTACTAGCTATGTGGCTCAGTAGAAGTGAAGGGACTAGCCAAAATTTTTTGGATTTAAAGTCTATGTAAGTACACAGGCTGGTATTTTTATTGTAGAACATTGTACCCCCTTTCTAGACTAGCTTTTTGTGCAATATTTGCCTTAAAATAGGAAAACCTGTATTGAAACTGTTTATGCACTAACTAAGTGAGAGACATAACACCACACAACTCACAGGAGCTGCTCTTGGCAATTGTTTCACATCTTCTGCTGTCTAATGATCAACACTGTTGCTTATAGATGAGTTTAAGAAAACAAACAACTACAATTCCTATGTCACAGCCTTTCTGCATAAGTTTAACTAGGACCAGAAGAACAATTGCAAAAGATATTAATAGAGAAATCCTCCCTTAGGTTAGCTTAGGTTAGCTATCTTGAGATAAGGAGGTGTTTTTATGGTGTAATCAAACAAGGGGGGACCCATGAAGAAGGAAACTATTTTCTTGACTTAATTGAGAAACAAAATTTGACATAAAAAGGCAAGAGGATTTACTGATTGCAGTGGACCTATAGTTTCTCATTAAACTTATAGTTTTCTTACCCTTCCAGACATAAATTAGAAAAGTGAAATTTATTCAAATTGAGAAGGAAATTATACAGTCTGCTAGATTCTAGTTCAATTGCAGCAAGCCAGGTGATATGGCAATTTTTATCCTGCAGTCTAGTAATGTAATTTGTTAATTTACTTGGGAAATTCCTTACAAATTTCTCTGTGGGAACCCCTCTGGTGATAAGCAATGCCGAGTTTCACCCTTTTATTCTTCCCGAAAGGGTGAAACACTACTGAGTGACATTCCCTGGTTAACAAAGCAGTGGTGCCATATGGCATTAGTATGCCATTCCCTCTGAGACATTTCAGGACCTGTACATGCTCTTCTGACCTATTGCCCCTACTTATTTCAGGTGGCTTGAAGGCAGGAATCGTGGAGACAGCAAGGCCATGACCTTGCCTTCTGCAAACCAAAGCATTTGTTACAGGGTGATAAGAAATATTTTTCCTTGATTCAACCTGAGCCTGTAAGTATGTGTCTTGTCATAGAATGTGGGTGGCAAAAGTGTATGATTTCCTTCCTTCTACTGAAAAACAATGCATAATGAAACTAGTTTAGGAGACAGAGAGATTGGTGATTTCAGATTCTCTGGTTGTTGCTTAATATATCCTATGGCCTCCAGAGAACTAAGGAGTTAGCTTGCTGGCTCCTGTTATCTCTTGCTATATTTTCATTTTTTTGTTGTACTTTTCTTAGTGAGAAAAGTGTATCAGAACTGCCATGAAAGTATTGCAATGTAGACCACTGTACTGTATTTCTTTGGGTAGAAGGGATAAAAGGGAAGACAAAAAACTAGCATAAAATCCCTGTCTTCCTGAGATTCAGGAAAAGTTAACATTCAGAAAATTTCCATTTTACTGTGGATAGAAATAAGAGTTACTTTGCTGGAGCTGGAGTGTAATCTTCTGTTAGACCATACCTTCTAAAAATCAGAGAAAATCCTTTATCCTTTTATCTTTTGCTCCCAGACATTAGCTGTAATTAATATTGCCATCTAGTTTTAGAGACAAAATAGAACATTGTATTAGATGAGGCCACAAGTTTTACCCTAAAAGACTGTTCATTTCCTCTTATAAACATACCATGGCTAATATTTTGACACTAAGTATGGCATTGCTTTGAGAAACTTGCAGAAAGTTCTAGCAGATGAGGGACCATTATTTCCCACAGAGGGCAGTGTTTATTTGCTGAACAGTTTATCATTTAGTGTGTGCATTGTTATGCAATGTACCCTTTCCACAGGCAGAGTAGAAAAGGACACTGCAAATGAGTCCTACCTTTGGTTCTTTCTCTTTTTTATTACTACTGCTGGGCGTATAAATGCCTTTTTAACGAAAATTTAAAACAAAAAAGAAATAAATGTTTTCCATATCACAGAATTTGAGATATTGAAAGAGAATTCCTTCCTACAGTAAAAATACAACTTGCTGCTGGAAATGTACAGACATGTTTAAACTCCCTCAAAATTCTCATACAACATTCTTTCCTTTCACACACAGGTACACAGTGTCACCCTTTTCATCAACAAAAAATTTAGTAAACATGACAGTGTTCTTTAATTAAATACATCAGGATATAAGCACTCAGCTTGCCTTGCTTTATGCTTAAGTTTAGATAGTTATGGTCAAAGTAAAATAGGTTTAGCCAGTTGGGGCATCTTACAAAAATGAGACTATTAAGTTAGTTGCAGGTATGGAGTTAGGTATTAGGATAGCTTTTTGAACTCAAGGAGTACAAGCCAGCGTCACAGGGCTTCAAAGTCTCAAATCCCCCAGCTGTGATTTTAGCCATTATTACAATCTCAGCAGAAAAAGCCACATGGAGCAAAAAGATCTCCTTATCTTTCCTATCTCGCTTTTTAAAACACAGTTGTTTTAAAATTAAATATTAGAGAATGTGCATCTCAAATATTTGTCATTTTGAATAAGGCGTCTAAACTTGACTGCTAAAATTCCTCTTAGCATCAGTGGAGTTACTTGACAGCTATGACTACTTATAATGGGTATTCTGGGACTAATCTTCTTCTCCTTATGCCTTGAGATAAAACCAAACATCTTGATAATAAAAAACGGAAGTTGAAAAACCACCTGGATTTAGAAGACTCATTTAATACAAAGCTTTTACAATAAATAATTCCTAAAAATATTATATTTATTATTTAACTGTGTTCTATGCACTTCTAAATTCAAAAGTCCCATTTATTAATAAACACATCAAAAAACACTTTGAAAATTGAGAAGACAAAAGAGGAAACTATTCTGGTCAAATTTCAGCACAGAAGCTGAAGTCTCCATAATACACCCAAACTACAGCCTAAAGGTACCTATGGCTATTACATAAATCAAAATAGTGTTTGAACAAAAATCTCAACTCCCCCCTCACAAAAAAAACCCCAAACAAACAAACAAACAAACAAAACAAAACAAAACAAACAATAACAATAATAATAAAAAACAGAAAAAAAACCCAAACAAAAAGAACAAGAACAAAAAAATACAAGCTGTGAAAATGAGTCCAGTCTAAGAAGCTGCTTCAAAAAACCAAGTTCATGATGGTGAGGACCCTTTAGTGCATCTAAACATCAGTAATAACACCAGATATAAACCATACAAGAAAGAAAAGAAACTTTGTACAAGCTTCCAGCATTTCCACCAATATAATACCACCAATAAACTTTACTATCAACTTCAATTACCTCAATGAAATGGCCAATAAAAGTCTTCTAAAAGGTGTTAGCAGTCAAAAGCTTTCCAGATATTGCACCATTGAAAACTCCCCGTGATAACCATCTGTAAATGGTAATTCTATAAACAGCAACAGGAAAAAAAGATTAAACCACAACCAAAAAAACAATGCAGAAACCACCTCAGAAACCAGTTCATTTGTATTAATAGGAAAAGTTTAATTTCTTGAAAATTAGAAATAACTAAAAATTGGTTTGGCAAAAAAATAAACAATGTCTTATAAAACCATGCTCATTCTGAGTCAAGAAAGAAAAAAAAGCACTGCCTAAATAAAGGAAGTAGCTAGGGACATTTTTTTAGGAACTTTTAGCCCACCTGATAAGGACCTAGCCTGTTGAATACCTCAGGGGATAAGCCATCTTTAGAAAGGCAGGTATTAAGCCAGTGAACATAAAACATAAAATGTATTGAAAGAAGATTTTGTGTGTAATAGTAAAATCAAACTGTCACAGTAAAATGCATATCAACATTCTGCACTAATACCTGTCTTATAGTGTCAGGAGCAGGGATTTTCTTTCTCCTTGGGGCCTTAAAAGACCAATTAGATTTTAGTAATCAATTTGAACCTACATTAGATTACTCCTAAGACACTTTGAGGCTCTTTGTAAAGCCAGAGAAGATGTAGCAGTAATTACTCAAATTCTTAAACATTTATACAGGGTATCACTCCTCATTTCAGCAACCACAGAATGTCAGTAAACAGGTCTGTGCCAGAACAAACTCAAAGAAGATCAGAGATTGGGTTTAAAGCGCAGTACAAATAATATAGCTTTTCTTCTCTGGTGACTCTTGAGTTGGCACAAGCAGACAGCTGGGACAACCACAACCCCCTGGCTAAAACATAAAGAGCAAACTTAATTCTCTTACCTTGATAAGAGGGGTCCCCGAAGCAGTAGTTTGGAAGGGGCACACAGGCGGAGATGCAGACGTAGTTAAACTTGGTCTGCGCTAGGGAATCACTAGTCTGCTTTTCACACAAGTTTATCAAGAGTTATTTCCAGCTGCAAGGTCACTTGAGCATAATTTCAATCCTCCTACCAGTTTTCTGCTTATCCCCCATTCTCTTTCTCTTCCTTAAACCATTTGCTGAATTCTGTTCCAGCTTTAAGAGAACTTCATCCACTTCCCTAACATATTTTTAATTCTGAAACTCCAAAACTTTTGATCTCATGATGTTACTGAGTACTGATTGTTGGTAGGACTACAAAGAGGAAAAAATTCTATTTAGTTGACCTATGCCTGGTTAGTCCAGATTCATGATAATGCTCAAACATTTGTTCACATTCCTGATGGCTGAGAGAAATGTCATTCCTTGCTTCAGATGTACTTCTTCCCTACATACATCCAATTTAACTTCCAGGTGGTAATTTTCACTTTAATTCCTGTTTTTTCAAGTTTGCACTATAGTCACAAAGAATTGCTGAAAAACTGAATTGCTCTTTCTCTGTCATCTTCAATCAGCAAACTTCGCTTTTAGAAATAATTTAGTTGAGAGTCCCTTAGATGTTTCCTTATGAAGCACAAAGTACATGTATCTCAGTCTTGCTTCCTGCTAGTGTGAGGCCCACAACACAATGCCACTGCATAACTCAGGACCTTGTGATGTGTCCAGCTTGACTACTGCCTGGAGCAAGCTCAGCCATGAGGTATGACCTGGGCTGCTGAGGACTTCATCCTGTGAGGGCTCCAGGACTCCAGGAAGGAGTCAGCCCTGTTCCCACTGCCCTCATGGGGAAAAATCTTCTCTTTATCTCCCATCTCTCTGACCTTACTCAGCCTCTCCACACAGTTTCTCCCAGCTCCACTGGCATGGCTTCCAGGTGGGCAGAGCCCCAGTGCTTCTGCCTCAGTTGTGTGCCCTTTCGTTCTGTTCCTCACTCTGTCCTAGCCCATCTGAGAGGGACATCAGGATTAGATGGAGTATTACAATCTTGTTGGCAGTGACAAATTTCTTTAGAACCTGATGGCTTTTGCTAAAAGCAAAAGCAAAAGCCTGGAGAACTTATTCCATATTTCTGTCTGAATGTTCCAGTAGATAAGTGTGTGAATGAGAAGTACTCATTTTCTCCCAAAGTTGCCCTTCTAATTTGCCTCTCCCGTCTTTCAAATATTTCTATGTCACAAGTTTCTGTGATTGTCTCAGCATTTCTTTTTTATCTATTACTTGATTTCACCTCCTATTTTTTCTAGTACCTCTTTAATGACAGTAGTTTGCTTTCACAAAAGTCTCCTTAGAGTCTGTAGTAGAATATATTTTGTCATCCCTTAATTTCTCTTTCTCCATTCATGTTTGAAAACTACACAATTTAATATTCAGTGCCAGCTCTGATTCCCTGAAGTTTTTTTCCAGTCAGAAAGCTGAAACATTTTCCTCATCTGTGAGATATAGTAGTCTATAACCCATATTTTACTGTTAATGAGGAATCAGACACTGTGAAATGATAAAAAATGTTGAAAAGAGAATGGCATACCTTATTAAGTCCCTAATTTCTTTTCCATTCTAGGGAATTTATCATCTACCTCTTTTATAGGCATTGAATTGTTAGGGGAATAGTTGTTGAGTTACAGCATAAAATCTGGAGGAGGGATAAGTTCAACACTTGGATCTTGTAAAGAGTTACCAGAAAGACATGAAAAAATATGAGAAGAGATGTATTTTCTGGGTCATGCAGAACACCTTATGAAACATTGTCTGTGTTTCTGTGTTGGTTTTGGCTGAGGGAGAGTTAATTTTTTTCACAGTGACTACTGTAGGGCTGTATTTTTGATTTTTGCTGAACACAGGGTTGATAATACAGAGATGTTTTTGTTGTTGCTGAACAGGGCTTACAGAGAGCCAAGACCGTCTCTACTTTTTGTCCTGCCACAGTGGCGGGGAGTTTGGGGGTGCATGGCAGGCTGGGAGGAGACACAGCTGGGACAGGTGACCCCAACTGACCAGAGAGAGACTCCAGATCATGTGACATCAAGCTCAGTAAACAAAGAGGGGGGCAGAAAAAGGAAGGAGCCACATTTGGAGTGAGGATATTTGTCTGCCCAAGTCACTGTTATAGCTGATAGGACCCAGCTGTTCTGGAGATGGCTGAATACCTGATGCCTGCCCACGGGAAACTGTGAATGAAATTCCCTGTTTTGGTTTGCCTACACACCTGGCTTTTGCTTTTCCTATGAAAAATTTTGTCTCAACCCATGAGTTTTCTGGCTTTTACCCTTTTGATTCTCTACCCAGACCAACTGGTGGGGGACTGAGTGAGCAGCTGCTGGGTGCTAGCTGCGGTAAAATACTGACAATTTCATATAATTTATGATCTGTCTATTCAGATTGATCATTTATGATCTATCTGTTCTATCTATTGTAAGTTTCTTTGCCAGGGCTCTGAGCCTCAAAAGTTCCAATTGTAATACCTATATAGATTTCAAGCTGCAATTTTAAACCCCTGTTGTCAGAAAAAATATGGTTAAGTAATTAACCATTTCTTACACATAACGGTTTTCACTAATTTAAAAGAAAAATACCTGGTTTGCCACTCTTAAATAAATACACATATAATAAAATGCTACATTTATCCTATTTTTTTTACCACAATTATGATGTTCTTCCAGCTTTTTGTGATTTTCTGTAAGATGTCAGACCAAAAGGAAAACAGAATGGAATATTGAGTGACCTAGATTTTCTTGTATTTTAGATGAATACAAGTTGTTTTGGTTATTTGGAGTAACAGAGTGAGAGACCCATCCATTACTTTTGAAGGGAACAACAATGAAATTGACTAAATTTCTTAGGCCTCTTTATATGGCAACATAAAAGGCATTTTTAATTTTAGGTCTGATACATAAGTTTCTGGATGTGTCTCTTGAACTTTCAGCCTCTCAAGATCATAGAAATAAAGATGGGCTTGGGCTGGAAATAACCTTAAAGGTCATCCAGTTCCAGCCCTCTGGCCAGGCATGGGCAGGGGCACCCTGCACTAGGTCAGGTTGCTGAGAGCTGCACATGGCCTGGACTAACAGTTCCAGGCATGGGGCATCCACAACTTCTCTGGGCAACCTGTGCCAGTGCCTCACCACTCATACAGTGAAGGATTTCCTCCTTATATACATGTATATACGTAAATGTACTGATCTGTCAGTTTCAAGCCATTCCTCTTGTCCCATCACTACATACCCTTGTAAAAAAAAAGCCTCCCCAGCTTTCTTGCAGCCCACTTTAGGAAAGTGTTAAAGCCTTATTTTCTCCAGACTGTACAACCTCAATTATTTTAGCTGGTCTGTCTTCATTCACAATTCTGTATGTTATGATTGATGTCAGCTTCTTTCTTGTAACTATCTTTAGATATTATTTATATGGAATTGAGGACAAATTAAATTCTTGCAACTTCTGAGTAGCTGTCTTTCTATATTATAAACATCATGTTGTTCATGCAAATGTGTAAAGGAAAACACTTATTGTAGGTCTATTAGTACAAACAGCCACAGAAGTACAATTATCTCTATTCTCACCCTGCTTTGTCTCAATTCAGGTCTTTCATTCACCTGAGCTGTGAAAAATTACAACTAGGTTCAGTAATTTTTGGGTGGACTTTGGAAATGAAGTGGCCACTAGCTGTGGTCTGTGGGTCAAGGTGTCCCTAGTTGTGATTTATTGGTGGAACAGGTAGAGATATCCCACAACACCAAGTGCTGAAGATGGGATGTTGGCAAATAAGGTGGATCAGTCAATATAATAATACAATAATATTAATTTTTAAATGTGATCCAACCTAGACAGAGGTTGGATCAGACAAAACACAAGTATGAAAAGCAGTTAGGAATAGAAAACCTTATATGATCCAATTACATGACTATCCTTTTCATAATCTCAAAACCTCGAAATCCTCCTGCAATTCTAAATTACTGATAACCAACACAATTCCTTCCTATCAGTCACATGACTCACTGTATTACCATTATGTTAAATACATTAAAGTATAGAGTTAGTAGGTAAATGTCCCACTTGATTACTTGTGTCATGTACTTAGAGCTCATTTGTTGTTCTGTATTGAAACAGGTCTAGTAGGTAATACTGAAGTTGATATTAGTTATAACATTATATTCTGCTTTTAAATGAATGTTCTAATGCAATTCCTTAAATTTGAAAAGTAAATCACTTTTACCATAATTTTTCAGTGTAAAAATTGTTACTTTCCACCTTCATAAGACAGAAAATTTAGCAATAAATAACACCTAAGTAATTTTGAAAATTGGGTATTTGATTGATCTCCATAGTCTTAAGAAACACAGGTTTGGTTGTAGAAGAAAATGATCATGAAAGACTTATCTGTTAATTGATCTTTTAAGTAGGTTTGGATTCTGGACCACAACTTGACCACTGTTTGGGGACTGCTATGGGCAGCTTGGCACAGCACTTGTGCCTAGCACAGTGTGTTATTTCATAAACAAATAAAATCTGAATCACCCCTTGATGCAAAAGCATCACAGCACCATACTGAAATGTCTGCAGAGTAGAGAGTAATAAAAAACATGTTTCAAAGCTATAATAGGAACAATGCCATATTTCCTCAGATCATTAATTTCTTATCTGGTGTGTGCATGCCTTCTAACCAGCCTCTTTTGTTTACTTAACATCATCAGTTTTAGTCTCTGCACTGTGCTCTCGTAGTCTATATGTGCAGATTAAAATTGCTCTGTTTACTGAGTTGCAGCAAAAGCACATACATTTGTTGAGAAAGGGAAAAGAAAATTACCATATAATTTTTACATTTATATGAGATCCAGAGCTTGGATCCTGATGGAAATGTAGTGAACATAAACTTCATGCCACTGTTGTCAAGGCAGCTGTAGTCTCCTCTTGACAATCGCAGTTCTGCAAAAGATTTTCTTCTTTCCTAGTGCCCTTTATCATAAAAATAGGAAAGTTGTCATTGTCATAATTTACTCAGCATTTATTGCACCATTGTAGATTGTACGTTTCTTAAATAACTGTCCCACCATGGGCTTCTCAGATGGCCATTGTTATAAATGTATGTGCTGCCTAATTATCCAATTAAAAAAACAAACAAACAAACCCAAACAAAATTAAATATAGCAACAATTTTAATTTGAGCAGCTTAAAAGTTACAATATATATATTGGTTCTAAAAATAATACAAGAGTAAATGGACCGTGGGGTGCCTTCCACGAGGTGCGCTGCAGGACTTCATCTCTTGTCCCCTGTACAAAGCCAAAATGACCGAAATGACCAGTTTGTACTTTTTATTGTGTGTGACAACACCCTTTCCCACCTATTTTCAATTTGTAAGATTTACATCACTTCTCTCATCTCCACCCATCACCACCTGTACTGTTCATGCTCCACCATCCCCTTTCTGGGGGTCTCCTCCCTTTTGGAGGTCGTTTGAAGAAGGCTCAGGAGTCTTCCTCACCATCCTTTCAGTGACCCCTTGAGTTACACACGCGTATTAAGCTTACACTATGTCAGTAGATACCATATTTGCACATCCTAATAATTTCATGGTACACCAAGGCAGTAAATTCATTTTAATTAACATTTTTCTGGATTTCCCCCACAACTTTCTCATCTCCAGACAAATATAGCTTCATCATCTCAATCTCTTCCTCTCTACTGAACATCTGCTGGAGAAGGGGGGGGAGACTTCCCCCTCCCTCTTTTTCCTAAAAAAAGTTACATTTCAACTACTGTTTTTAAAATATTGATTACTGTTTCAATTTTCATCAGCACGAATCATACCCATTTATCACACCATCAAACAAGCCATCTATTTGTTCATTTTCGTGTGACTTTTATGCTATTAGCATATGCCCACTATGAACGTATTTTATGTGACTAGCTGGACAGCCATTCGCTATCAGCAGTTTGGAGACCCTGACTGAGAACACCAATCATACAGCTCCTGTATGAACTTCAGTGAAACTGCTGCCTGACAAACCAGTTAAACGTTTTCTCACATGGTAATATTTGTACCTATTACTGCTTCCTGCAGCAGCAAGGCTGCTCTCTACAGCAGCGGTGTATCAGCATTGAGGATCGGAACAAAGAAAAAGGAGAGATCTCTTGTGTGGCTTCCAAGGTAGTTCATTCCTTGAAAGAGTCAGGGACTAAAGACCAAGAACAGCACTGTGCACAATCTTTTAAATGGGGCAGGTACAAAGGGAGGGTACAATTCTTCAACTAATAGGGATTGGACAAGGGAGGAACTAGAGGAGGGACTTACAGAACTACAACTAATGGGGGGAAAAAACAGGGAGGATGCAACTTGAGAGAACCAATAGTGCATCGAGGAACATTGAAAGTTCTAGACTTGAAGACGGGGTTGGATGGGGATTGACAACATTAGAAGATGGGGCAGAGGGCAGGGTCAGGGAGTGATGGACACCTGGGAAAAGGAGAAGAAAAACTCAACCAAACCAACCAAACCAAGCTAACTTTTTTCATGGGAAACTAGGAACGATCCATTGAAGAAATTGTAGCACATTCCTACATTAAAGAAAAACACACCACAATGAGGGAATTTGAATGACATCAAAATAAGCCAAGTACCAAACTTCTGTACTGATTTGCCAGCTTTCTGGATTGTACATTAAGTAGTTAAAGTACATGTTAATATTAGTACTGTAAGTAGTTTTTTCTGTCATATGAAGTGTTGATTATGGATCCTTGGGTATTTAAGCAATAAGAAAGATGCATCTTAGCACCCATTTTAAATAATAAAGTTTCAGAGCAGTATTCTAAGTCTAATATTTATAGTCCTCAACAAAGAGATTTTTTTTTTACAACTAAGTTTTTTTAAAAATAATTTCTCATGCTTCGCATTAGTGGTAATGGATTAAGGGTTGCAGAACACCACAACTCATAGTTGTTCCTAAAAAGCAGAAAGAAAAGATTGCTGCTTCTGTTTGGATATGATTGACTTGGTAATTTTTACATAGATTAAATGTTGAGTCGGTACTTTTGAGGTGATTGTAGTTACTGTCTTTCATTAAATTCTTTATTAATTGCTAGCAATAATCAGAATTATATGGAAGATTATATTGACAGTTAGTTTATGTTCTCCTGGCTCTTAATTACAACTACTGAGGTTATATGTAATGAAAAGATATAGTCTTGACATGTGAAGAGGATTGTGTTGCTTCTGCCTCACACATTGAGTCAGGGCTCTGCTGATTATCTCACTCTTTCATTATTGCTGAGGCTGAAGATCAGGGAGGCCTCAGGATGTCAGAAATCATATCTACACTCTCACTGAAGGTGAGTACACAATAAGAAGGATTGGAATAAGAACTGAAATACCCATAAAGACCTGAAATACTCATAAAGACAAAAATATATCTTTTTAGATTCATTTGAGCTGAGAACCATTAACTTCCAAATAATCTTCTGTTATGCAATTAAAACAAGATCAGTTAGTCTTTTAAATTATTTCTACCTACCACAATATTTCATTAATGGACTTCCACCCCCTCCCCCCCTTTTTTTTTTTTTTTTTTTTTTTTTTTTTTTTTTTTTTTTTGTGTGTGTGTGTGTGTGTAGCATGATGTGTTTTAGATACTGGTATATGTCTTGAGTCTGGCATGACAACTGTCAAGGTCATGTCATGGTCATTATCATGATAAATACAGTGTTAGAGCATTTGGAGAAAAGAGACTTTAATTTAAAGAGTAACAAAGAATATAAGGAATTTTACTAATTAATCATTTCTTAAGGTAAATAATGATAAATTGAAGGTTAACTGTGATATAAACTTTTATTATTAAAAATCAATACAGAGATCTAAAAGCCCAAGAAATGTGTCTTACTTTAGGTAAGAAATTAGAGGGGAGGAAAGTGAAAAAAGTATGACAGTTTAACCTAATAAGATAAAAATGGCTTTTTCTAGTGACACTTCTATGCTTTTATATTGTTTGGTAATAATACTCACATGGAAGGTAGACACTTCCAGTTTGAATGTGTATGATCACTACTGATGAAATGTAACTGTGAAAAAACTTGCATGTTCTGATAGATATCAAACACTGAATTTTAAACAAAGTGTTTATATTTTGACCATTAAACAAATCACTTCTCTCACGCTTTTTACAATGGCTGTACTATTTTTACTAAAAACTGATTTACTGATTTAAGGGCTAATTTCCCATATGTGTATGACTGTTGCTGTAATTATAATGAATTATATCTTGCATGAGGAGATATGTAGTCAAACATTAATATTTAAACCAGGTTATCAGTATAATAATAAAGTAAGTGTTGTTTTTTTTTTTAATAAAACCCCCAAATCTTTCCAAAAAACCCAAACCCAAACAAATATACTGCCACTGATACATCATCTTTTTTCTCTCTCCATTTTCATTCTGTCACCACTTTTTCTCTCATTCTCTGGAATGCAACTGACATGGCTTTTTAACATATCCTTCAAAGCCCTCCTGTTAGTTTTTACTTTAATGTATAGCCATATGAAAAATCCTTGGTAAGCCATTTTTATGTCTTTAATTTTCCATCAGTTCTTCTGCCTTCTCACAAAGTTGAATATTTTGTTCAAAAATTGCTTATTTAATCAAATGTTAATATTTTTTAAAAAAAAAGTTTCTTGAATTGATGATCCTGTATAACTGTTGTTAAGCTATTTTGGGCCAAGTTCTACCATCACTGCAAATCCAAAGAGTTTCTGTCAAGGTCATAATACAGTGTATTTTATTCTTTTCCTGAAGTCCTCTTCCTGACTAGAGATTTTTCATGCTTTTAGAGTAGAGGTACACAGTTTACCTGGCCTCATTTTAAGGGTCTCTGTACCAGCCCTGATCACACATCATGCCTAATAGGGCTTAGATATATTTTGAAATGGAAATCTGCTTACAGGCTTGTGACAGCCTTTCTAGAGCAAGTGTGGTGGCAATAGAGTAACAAAGGTTTTCTATTCAGAAAAAGAAAATCAAAGAGAGCTTCTTCCAGCTTTTTGTTATCTTAATTCTGTAGTGGACTAAATCTTATCCACTTCGTTGTCTGAAAAGCTCAAGAAGGTAAAACTCATTATTACTTGTCTCTATTTTCAGTACTGATGCTTCCATCCTCTGCTCTGAGAACATTTTTCTAAAGACCTTTTGATCCTCTGGACTCTATCTCTCCCTCCATTTCCTTTTTCTAAGTATGGCACCTAGTTGCTAGAAGAGAGGCCCGACACTGCTTCCACCAACAGTCTTGAGTACTTTCCTTTCCTTAAAAGACAGGTCAGTAAATGCAGGCCAGTGATGATATAGTGATGACTGTGATACCTGTGCACTAAACACACAAGAAACCTCTCCTCTTTCCAGACAAGGTGGCAGTATCCTCACATCCGTCCAAGACATCAGGTTCTTTCAGGACACTGTGCCTAAACCTTGTTTAGGTCCGTGTCCTGGGAGTAATTTTTGGTTAATTCCCAAGCTCATGCTCTCTTTTGCCCAGAACAGGGATGGTCAGGTTCTCTTGAGCACGCAAAGGACTCATTGACTCTGTTATGTCCTAGTAAAGGATAACAGGTTGTGGCAGAAACTGCTTGGCAGGGTTGGGCAACTGAATAACCTGCTTCCCATTTTATTACAAATTGTAAGTGGCTGTGCAACTGGATATCCTAAAGCAGGCACTACAGTATTTGCTTAGAACTGGGCTTTCAGGTGACTGGCTTCAGTTCTGTTGACTTGGCTAAGTGTGTTTACCAGAGAAATATTAAACTATATTCAGGTTGGTCCAGGGAAACTATAGGTCTCAGATCTGGGACTCTCAATGCTTGTTTCACAAAGCTGGTACTTGCATCTCTCTTTTAGCCCATTTTTCAAAATTGCTATGTGTCTGATGAAAAACAAGGGTTGATCCATCTCAAGGGACTGTATGTCTGAAGATATATAGATCACAGAAAAAGCCAATTTAAATTTCTGTGTTATACTTAAGAAAAGGAGGGAAGAAAAGCTGGAGTTGCAAACTAGTTCTAGTGTTGCTGCTGGATTGCAGAAGCCTGAATCATGAATCAGATTAGATAAGGAGATCTCACTGCAATGGCAGAGGAAGCAATACCCCAGAAAGGAAAAAAAAAAAAACAACTCCTCAACATTATTTCTATACTGAATTTCTATACTGAATTATACTATACTGAATTTCTAAGTGACTTAGCTTAACCAGTGCTGCCAGTGAAGGTATAAGACATCAAAGCTGAGTAAAATATTCATTTATTCACCTATGATATCAAATGAGGTGATCATTGAAACTTACTGAATCATTAGCAGATGTGTTCTCAGGCAGTGTGATATGTATATAACAGTGCAGGTGCTTTCTCAAATTTTCACTTTCAGATTGTTGCCCTGTTCTCATGCTGGACTGACTCCATTAAGACCTCCCTTTTATGCAGATATTGCTGAGCATGGAAAGCAGAATATGCAGACTACAGGAATTTAAATAAGTATATATATATCTATATATAACCATATTAGGAAGGCTATGATACCTTGGATTTCCAAGAAAGTTATGAAAGGCATGATTTAATTTCTAAATAAGCTTTAAATGGTCCAACACAATGAAGTAATTCACCGAAAACCTAGCACCCTTTTGGCATGCTTAGCAAGTGACTGGCCATTAGTATAGTACAGAACCTCCACTACTCATCAGTCTAAATGGTGTTTTTTTCACTGAAAAACTACCAGCTTTCATAGGTAGCATATTTCATGAATTCCACCTAAAAGGAAAAATTAAGAGAGGCAAGCAACAATGTGGGAGTGCATTTTTTAATTTTAGGTTTCATTCATAAGTTAATGTTCTTTTGTAAAATGGTTTGTTCTCTGTAC
>JBBMKD010103141.1:0-36390 GCA_037834095.1 Argya squamiceps
GAAGGGAAGGGAAGGGAAGGGAAGGGAAGGGAAGGGAAGGGAAGGGAAGGGAAGGGAAGGGAAGGGAAGGGAAAAGGCAGGGAAAGGCATACAGAACAAAAAGTTCTCAGAAACAGAGGCTCCAATTTGGATAAAAATTAAGTCTTTTTTATATCACAGAGGCACAAGAAGGTACAGTTTATCACCACCTCAAGGAGCCAATGGATGTTTTTAATTTCAATTTTTTACCTGAACCAGCCACTAGATGATGATAATTTTGGTTCTTTCAGACCACGTTTCTTTGCCCAGACTGTTTCTCCTTTTTCAGCTGATAAATGGCTGTTACAATTTCTTGTGCTTGTAGATGGTATCTCAGGATGTCTCTGGGTTCTGGGAACCCCATCTGTACTTTAAGGAGGCCAGATGCAGTTGTCAGGGATATTTGCAGTATGAAAGTTTAGTTCCCAGGCTCACAGTTGCCAGGCTGACTGGAAATATCTCTGCCAGTATTTTCCAGCAGATATTTTCTTCTGCTCAGTAATTTTCCCTTCCTAACCAGGCTACCTTTAGGGCTGGTCACATTGAAGCCTCTGCAGGGAAGATCCAGTCTGACTATCCCACCTGCTTCCCTTTTCCAGAAATTCAGTCCCTCCTGAAAGGATGCTGTTCTCTTAGTGCTAATTAGTGGTAATTAGTGCTAATATCTACCTCCACCAGTGTGAGCACCTCTATTTCTGCCCAGGAAAAGGAAGACTTCCTGAAAGAAATCTAAGATATAACTCCAATTTAAGCAGGATTTAGGCTGACTATGCACAATGCTGTGGAGCTGAAAGAAGTCAAGAAGGCAAAGGTTATAAATCATCACTGATCCTTTTCATCAGAGGAATAAATAGTAGTGATGATGATGAGAAATGCAGAAAATCTGGAGAAAAAAACAAAAGGAAAAGAACTGCAGAAATTAAGGACTGAAACTACTTTTAGCCACTGAACAAAATGTCAAGGATGGCAAAAAAACAAGACCCAAACTGCCTTGTTTTAGACTCAATAAAACCAGTCTGCCTTCTGAGTGGTCTGAGGAATTCCAGCATTCCTTGAGTTTTCAAGGTTATTAACCTAAAAATATTTTTCTTCAGTTCATATGGCAAATGCACACAAAGCTCAATTTGCCCTTAGCTGCTCATGTAACAAAAACAAGCAATCCTTTCAAAAAGCCTTGGAAAAATCCGTGCATAAAACAAGTTTCTAAGGTAAATTTTATTTTTTCCTGTTAAGTGTTTTGCCTCTGCCGTGAGCTGCCTTGAAGCACTGTCCTCATGATGCACAAGGGAAATCTTATCTGATATTTATGACCAATTTTGAATTATCCACAGTGAATCTGACTGCTTTCCCCACATTCCCAAGGATTATAAACCTTGGATCTGCTGTTTCATATTACTTGACTAAATGTTTAGCTGAATCAGTTTCCTTTATAGCATGCAAAAATGAGCTTTTTTAGCAGCTGATTGTGAATTTTCTGGTTTTTTTCTGAGATTTTCTGTGCTTGTGGGTGACAAAAAGAAAAGAAAGGATATGCAGGAACTGCAAGAAGTCAGAAACAAGGACTTGTGGGACTGCAGCAGATCGATTTATAGTGCTTACAGATTGCATGCCCAGATAATTTCAAAGCACATGGTATGAAGGGGTCAGATCAGCCTCGTGCCAACATTTTTTGCAGCATCAGGCAAGACTGTCACTTAAGACCCAGCCAAGAGATTTACAATGTAAAATGGTTAGTGCATATGGGCATGAGATTGCCTAAAGTCCCCAGCTGCCAGTGTAGACAAAGCCTTAATTAGCCAATAATGCTGGAAATTTGTGCTTCTATGGAAGTTTTCTTTATTCAATAAGCAGTTCCCCAAATAGTACTGAATTGAAAACAACAACCAGTTTGACAAGGAACTGAGGAATGTGGCTTTAGGTCAGTATATATTAACTAAAAATTCAATTAGCTACCTAAAGGTAAAAGTTTATCATTATATCTCGTGAGACATTTGGTACACTAAGTGACTGAGAACATGTTCTTTTCAAAGATTAGATATCTGTGTTGGGGATCTAATTCCTTAGCAAGAAATCTGATTATGTGGCCAGTTTGATAGATGCAGAGAAACACAGTTTTCATGAGCGATATAAGAAACTGTAAGCACTTGTTCTGCAGGCAAGAACTGTCTGTCCACATATCTGGGCTAAGAAATTCAACAGGTTCTAGGGGTATAGACTCCGTTCTCAAAAATAGGTATCAAAAATAGCAGCTTCTATTTCAACTTTAGGTAAAGCCATCAAATGAGACAAAATCCCTTCAGTGGTTTCTTTTATTGTTTGAATTAATAGTATTTGTTAGCCCTTATTTTCTTGATGTATGAAATGAGGCTGCTGCAAAGGATCTTAAACCTTAGGCAGAGAAGTGAACTTGATTTTGTACTTTTAAATATGCAAGACAGTACAAATATAAGTTTGTTTGTTTGTTTTCCTCAAGTACTCCCTAACTTGTCTCAGATTCTTGACATTCTTTTGCACATAGGGAAAAGAAGAGCAGAAGTATAACAACATTATTTCCAAAAATACAAGAATTGTGAATTACTTGGTGTGCTGAGGCAGTCAAAGTGTGTAAGGTACATAGAGGCATGCTGGAACAATCAACTTAATGCTGATAAGAATCATTGAGATGTGTCCAAAATGGTACTTTGAAACATTTTCTCTGTCTCATTTGTATGCTGTGCCCTTTAATTCTGGAGAGGTCTCAATGGTTTCAGAAATTTTCCTTGACGAAAGCGAGAAAACTTTCATAATAGATATCATCTGTATTTTTCATATGGCTAAAAATCCTTAATTGCAAGTGGACACACCTCATGATCATCTTCAATCCAGGACTGGTGAAACTCAAACCTTCATGTTTATTGGACCAACAACATCCAGGACAGTAGTGAGAAATCAATCCTAGGTATTGTTTGAACTACAAAAATTATCCTGCATTGGGAGAAAAAAACCCTTTTGCTGTGCCTTTTGACTTTGCTGTGTACTGCTAAGTACTATTAGTACCTAAACTTGGTTTCAGAACTTGGTGAATCATGCTATAGTTAAGCTCTCCCTACAACAGATAAGGCATGGAAATGAGTGAGAACAGCATTTCTCTTCCAGTCCCAGCATGGGAGTTGGAGTTTATGGAAGTTAGAATTCAGCAGTCTGAAAATTAGATATGTACTAGATATTAGTTTTTCTCTTCAGGTTATTGCTGCAGTACCAGAGAAAAAGATTCGTTATCTTCTTTGGAACTGATATGAAGAGAAGATTTTGTTCCATTTTACATCACTTCAAAATTTCAAGGGGTAACTAATGAACTGTGTTTACACACGTTGCCCCAAAAGAACCTCCTGCAGAAACTGTCCTCATGTTTGCAACAATGGACTAAGCAGTAAGTGAAGAGTTGATAGGAATTTTTGTGGATATTTGATGTGGCTTTAGCAGAGTTGAGCTGATGAATCCATTACAGGTTCAGGGAAGGGGATTTGTCTTCCTGTTTGCTTTAAAAAACAAATGTTTGTATTACCAAATGCATAATATACCAATTACCAATATAGATTCATTGCATAAAGAACTACCTGACCGTCAACAGAGATGGGATGTACTGTAATGGCCTTTTAAATCCAGGAGATATGTGAGTTTATATCTCTTTAAGGAATAAAAGTGGTAAATTATGTGTCTGGGAGTGCAACTGCTTCCCACTGCCCAAATGTGGTGGTTCCTGTGGGCTCACACCACCAGTAAAAAGTAGAGTCAAACTGCTACAAAAGCAGTGTCAAATGAGCCCATTTCAGTGGAGCAGGGGCAGATATTTTCCCAGTTATCTTGTCAGAACAGAACTTTGTGACATAAAACCACACATATGTCTGAAAACACTCTTCTGATCCCTGCAAGTGCATCATTGGTAGAAAACCACTTGCTTTAAGTGTGCTATGACATACAGGAGGTTAGTTCTTGTGGTGCAATCAAGTTATCTGTATTAAAAACTCATTTCCAATTCTATAAAAACTGTGTCTGCTTTACTCTACAGTTACACTATGGCCACAATATAAACTTCCAGTTGGCCTTTCTTTTCTATTAATTCTTGATGGTCTTACATAGAAATATGTCCCCTTCAAATCTCCTTGCCAATCTAATTCCTTTCTGAAATAGCTAGACCCTCATAATTTTTTTTCTCAGTCTTATTTGCCTTGACACCATTTGAGAGAACTCAGGAAAGATGATACTATTACAAAGTTGTTTCCAGCTTTTAATCATCATTGAATTCTCAGAGAATCTTGTCTTGTTTTCCAGGTTTCTGAACACCTAAAGAAAAATCAAGGTATCTTGCCTAACTGTAGATTTCTAAAGTTTAAGGAGATGATCCAGTGTAACCTTTTCATTTTCCCTGGATAAAAAGAATCAACTGCAGAGAATATTTTATCCTAATTTTTAGACATCTGCAAAGAAGTGATGTAGAGCCCTCTTTCAGCTGTCCGTCTCTCTTCATCTACTACATGAGGAGCCTACAGAACCTGTTAAATTGGACATTTAATTTGAGAAGATTAAATTGGGTCAGATCAATTCCACCCTCTGCTGAACTACTGTATACTTGCATTTCAATGGAGTAATTATTAATCAGATGAAAACCAGAACAAAGAAATGTAATCTGATGTCTGCAAAAATTTCTTTACATATTTGTATGTAATATCCTCTGTTTAATTCTGGAGGAGTCAAATGAAGGAATTTTCATACTATATAGATGAATGTTGCACAGGAACACACTCCTAACTTTTGCTCAGGCAGAAATTCAAGGACTTGATGAACAGGAAAAAAGGAATTTAAGCAAACTGACATCTGTTTCATTAACAGACAACCTGGATAACTTCAGTTGTGTGTAAGAGGTTTTCATTTGTCATAACTCTTCAAACTGGAGGAACTGTTTAATCAGCTTCAACAGAGCATAATCCCTTAGCTTGATACTTTTCCCTCACAGCACTTAGCAATGCAAACAGTGTTATGAATACCTGGAAGCATTGCAGCAGGTTCACAATAGCAACCTGCCTTAGTCTGCCCATGTGAAATTGTTCCTGAGACAAAAACAAACAAACAACAACAACAAAAAAGAAACTACCAAGAGAAAATGACTGTCATTTGGGAAATTCATATTAATTGCCTACAGTCATAGTCAATGTGAACCTACTCAGCAAGGAATATTTAACATTATGATTTGAGCAGTCCCCAGAAAATCAGTTTCTCTGCTTTAAGCCAGCTGCACACTTTAACAACTGGCAGAAGAGGATTTTCACTAAGGCAGTTGCTCCATTGATCTGGAAATGACAAGATTTAGGACGTGCATTTACATAGAACAGAGGTGGGGACAGCTTGGAAAGTTATCAGAGTATGGAAATTTTCGAGAATGTAAACCTGAGGTTTCCATCATGGACCATATGTGTGCCCCCAACAGGCACTGCCAAATAGGTTATCCTGGGTAACTAAAGCTGTTTCAGAGTGGCAGTAAGAAAGTCAGAAAAATGAAAAGTGGAAAATGTTGAGAAGAAATGCAGGAGTTATTCAAGCAGGTAAAGTTAAAAAAAATAAAACAACAAACAAAAGCAGAAGATCTCATCCTCTGTGAACATCTCTAGACAAGAGAATCAAGTTAATCAATCTCTCCTCAAGATATCTGGAGGAAAGAGGGGGATGATAAAAAGGCAGAATGACCCAAATCCTTCATATCAATCCCTGTGATCTGTATGATTGTCACAGTGCTCTAGTTTCCTCAGGAAAATCAATATATGACCAATATATGACCAATGTGTTTCTGTTGTTACTGAATCTTCCCCTTATCAGTGTAGAGAATTACTTTCTTCCACAATATTAGTGCTGATGAAGATCTCATTTTCCTTCCTCATAAGCTTCACACAATATATAAACCATGAGATGGGACCTTTATTTCTCCACATCTCTTTGTCCCACCTCAATTTACACCACCTTTCCCTTATGTATTTTTCCTGTATAGCTGCATACCTGCAAGAATCAGAGGTATTGTGGTAATCATTGCAGAATCAATGGCAATTCCTGAGATTTTGCTGGGTATTAAGAAATCAGTCATCTGGAAGAGTTGAAACACTAAGTGAGTTCTCCTTGACATATCGAATCTCATGGAGATTTATCTTACTGAAACTATGAACTATTTATGAGCAGACCCACTGCTTCCTAAAATAATTCACTGTTACATTGCAGCTGAATGGCACAAGGTTGTACAATTACTTAAGTGCAGAAAGTGTCAAGAACCTCAGAAGAAAATAAGACATTTATCAGTGCTGGCAGTATTGGCATGGAAATGGTGAAAACAGTGATTAGAAAAATGGTGAAATTGTTTCATTCCACCTGTAAATAACTATAAAAATTGTTCACATGACTATTTAATATGAACATGATTTTTCTTTATTTCTCTGTTTACAAATTCTTTCATAACCTTGTTCAAAGTTTTAATTAATTACTCAGGAACAATCTTTATAAAAAGGAGTTTCATCTGGTTTTAACAAAAATGAACAAAACTACAAAACCTCTCCAAACCTAAGTAGAAGGAAAAAATTTCATTTGAAAGTCAAAATTTTGAGAGCTCAGAAGAGATTATGATTGTTTACTTCAGTGATTTTTAAGGCAGACATCTGTGTCCAAGAGCTCTGCCATCAGTGTAATGGTGCAAGCATTTCCAAAAGCAGTAGGTCTGGTATTTAGTTGTCCAAGTGGGTTAAATCCTGCTCCAATGATGTCTTTTTTAGTCTAATCACCACAGGACACCTATATGATTATCTTAGACCAGACACCAAGCTGTAACATATGAAAACTTTGTTGAAAAATTATCTCACCATTCATACCTAAATATGCTTATGTTATCCTTTGATATAAAAAAGAAAAATACCATCTGTTTTGCATAACTCTGATCAGTAATAAACCCTTGTTCTTTTCTAAATGGAGTGAAAACTAACATGAAGAAACATTTTCAGTGCAACTGTAACTCATTTCGAGTAAGGTCATTTTGGGCTGCGCGTGCAGATCTGGGGAGTACAAAAAACCTATTGAATGGTGAGACAGCGGCAAGTGAGATTATGAAAAAATTAATATGGAAAGAGCACACCTTTGTCTATGATTTAATTTCCAAATATACCGTTATGTAGCAACATTAGGGCATAGAGAATGTGCTCTGTTACATTCAGAGTGGTGGGCTTTGAGCCAGGGAGTCATTCTGCCCGAGAGACAAAAGACGCTCTGTCTGCGCAGAGATCCTGCATCTTCCCGACACGTTTCCTCATACATTTTGTGAACTGTCTTTCCCCTCCCCTCTCCCTCTGTTATGTGAGCTGTGAACTGCACTGAAAATCTGTCTGTGACAGACACTTTCAGTACTTGGTCAGCTGTCAGACAAGCATGAGGTGAAAGACTTCAAATATGGCATTGGGCTCACAAGCACACACACACGCACAGAGAGAGAGAGAGAAAAACAGCCATCACTGGCTACTGCTCATGTCCAAGCATGGAACAAACAACAAAACACACCAACCCCCTCAAAAAAAAACCCAAGGGAGAGAGTGCTTCTGTATAAATCTGAGATCTTGCAAACAAAGAAGGCATATTTTATGATTTTCACACAACCACAGAAACAACGGGTCAGGTTGGAAAGGAGCACAATGGGTCACCTGCTTCAACCTCACTGATCAAGCAGGGTCATTCCAGATCACTTTTTAGTTTGTGCTCCAAGTGAAATATCCTCTCTGGGCCCTGTACCATAACATAAGATTGTTGTCTTCTCCTACAACGCCCTGCAAGCCCAATGCAGTACTCAGGAAAACCAAAGGAAACATCCCAGGTGGATCCAGTCTGAGATCAGACCCTGAAAAACCTTCTTTGTTCAAAATCTCACCAAACAGAGCATCTGGGCTGCAGTACACAAATGACACAAACTCCTTGATTTCTTTTTGACTCTGAGAGAGGGATTTTAGATCCTCTGGGCTGCAGGACACTTTCAGTGTAATTTATAAATCTAAACAGAAAACATGGCCCACATGAGTATTTCTAATATTCAAAGGTATTCCTAATGTCTCTGGATGTCTGTAGAAAACTGAATTTTACTGCCAGGGTTTACAGGAGTCAGGACATGTTCCTCAAGTGTAGACATCTACAATTCGGTGTGTGAATTTGAGTCCTGCATAGGCTCACTCCCTGTTACTGCAGAAATACAGGCACCTGTAGTGGGTGGTTCACCCTTTTTTAAGATTGAGAGAAAAGATGTCAAATATAAATTTGATGGAAGTGTCTGAATTTTATCCTCAT
Source organism: Argya squamiceps (assembly GCA_037834095.1). Classification (NCBI taxonomy): domain Eukaryota; kingdom Metazoa; phylum Chordata; class Aves; order Passeriformes; family Leiothrichidae; genus Argya; species Argya squamiceps. The sequence continues at coordinate 8,356 of JBBMKD010103141.1, forward strand.
TGAGCTCTAAAGTGGACTAAATGGCTACCATTTAGACAGCTGAGTGTCTATTCCTCTCCCTGAGAGTTATTCTTGGCTGTCTGAGATGCCCTGTCAAACCTGAGACAGCCACCCAGGCCTGTCAGATATTACAAATCATCAATGGGCAGCTCAAACTTTGTGAACCAGTAGCTAATGTTGAGGCAGACTGTTTTACAGCATCTCAAGACAGTGCCAGGCACTGAAGTGGAGATAAATGAAATCAAATTTGAAGTAAAGTGACTGAATCAGGTAGTGGGCTATACTCAGCTGCCCCAAATTTGGTGTTTAGTTAGTACCAAAAAAACTGGAAGGCAGGCAAAAACACCAGAACAACTTGCTCCTGGATATACTCAAACAGAAAAAGGAAGCAATTGATAGACAGTGCCTGGTAAATCCCCAGAGCTGGAAGCATAGCTGAGGCCAGGCAATTTGACTTATCACACATGAAATAATAGGGATGTGATTCATTTGCCTCCATGTAGACATTTAAGATTATTTTTAAGTACTGCAGAATGTCCTACCTTGCCTCCATCTGACACTCCAGAAGGGGAGTCTCCCATAAGTGCTGTCTAATACCTGTTAGTACCGTGCATATGTCTCAAATGTGCCACAGCAAAATTGGCAGCAGACGTCCATGTTTCAGCAACAAAATCCTCCCTTCCAACTTCCCTGAGCATTTGGAAATTCCACCTTGCAAGTTGTCACCCAAATAGCACAGAGCAGTGTCAGCCAGTGATGGCACAGAGCAGAGCAGCCTGGTGTGCCATCCAAGGTACCTTCATTCCCAGGCAGTGGGAGCACATGGCTCCATGAATGGAGACATTTTTTCCTTCCTTTCCAGCCATGAAGGGGTCGATTTCTTCTCCCAGGTAACCAGCAACAGGACAGCAGTACATGGCTTCAAATTGTCCCAGGAGAGGTTAAGATTGGATATTAGGAAAAGCTTCTTCATTGAAAGGGTGGTCAGGCATTGGGACAGGCTGCCCAGAGAAGTTGTGGGGTCACCATGCCCAGAGGTGTTTAAAAGATGTGCAGATGTGGCTCTGAGGGACACGGTTTAGTGATCGCCTTGGCAGTGCTGGTTGTTGATCTGAGAGGTCTTTTCCAATTTACATCACATCAATTCTGTGATTCTGTGATTCTTGCAAATAATCCAAGCTTGCTCAGTGTTCTCCACACTTCATGCTGAGGACATATCCGGAGAGGATGCTCAGACCCTCCTGGTGCATGTTCAGCATATGGGTTGAGATCTGCATCATGCAGCTCCCCATAATGACATTTTTTTCAAGAAAAGGTGAAAGGAAATCCTGACTTTGTGTGCAGAGGTTGAGTTCCATCTGTGACTGAACCACAAACTTCCTGGATGTGACAAGCAACTCTTTTCCTCTTATTTCCTTCCATCTCATCCTGTAATCACCATTAATTACCCTTTTCTGAGATTACTTGAGTGGGTATAACCAGAAGTATCTTTACCACTGTCCATATGTCCAGAAATATCTTTACCACTGAAATTTTTAGAATTCTTAGGGGTTCTTGACAGAGAGGTAATAATCCGAGTTTCCTCCTGATAATGCTGAACTTTTTCACTTCTCTCCACCCCTCTGTGCCTTCTTATTTTTCTATGTGATGAACACCAAGAAGTCCCAGTTTACCTCCACAAATTCAGCCATCATGTAAGAACAGAGTTTGCTTTGTCTTCCACAATGCAGCATTTAATATTCTCCTCTGACTGACTGAATTCTACCTCTTCTCAGTCTGTCTTTAAAAGTGTGTCTTTCCCCAGTGGGAGAAACCGCACGAACCAGAGAGGAGCTACAGAATTTCTCTGTGAAGAGAACAGAAAACATGAATTCTCTAGGAATGTTCATGAGTTATTCCCTTCCTTGCCCAAAATTTTCTCAGCTTCTGCTACACATTTAGCCCAACAAGGTGAGCTTTTAGTATCCTTTTCATTAATAAGTTAAATGGAAATAATTAAAATAAAAAAATTGAGAATATGTGATACTTTAATAGGGCCATTCAATAATCATAATATTATGATTACAAGTACTTCTAGGAAAACATGATTTTGTTTAGGTGTTAACTTTGGGATCAAAAGGAAACATGTCCCAAAGATACCTGTTAATTTTCAAAGTGTGAAAGGAGTCTTCCTCAAATGTAGATGCCCATGGTTATTTAAATTAAATCCATTTCAGGTGCATAAATGACCTGTAGAAAGTGGTCTTGATGGTCTTTGCAGTATTCTTTTCTTCAGAATGTCGCATCATTTTTGCTGGTAAAATTTGGTTTTAGGTGGATGCAGCAGGGATGAGACTATATAAGCTAACAATGCAGGATATGGCCACAGATATAATGAACAGACTGCAAATACTTACTCCTTAAAAAAATCAAAATACACAATTTGGTACAATCATCTGTATTTCTTCCTTACACTGTTATCACAACTTAATTTTGACACAGAAGTTCTTTAGTTCTGAAGGCTGTTAGACAAAATTTATTGCACTTTGTGTGTCTGTTAACATAGAATACCTGACAAAAAAGGTTCATCTTTTATTATCTTTTTATACATAGGATTTAGCATGATGATGGAGACAACATTGCTTCAAAGCCATTAGGAATGATGTCCAGGTACTTGATAGCAGGATATAATTTCAAATTGTAGAAGTAAAGGGAATTAGCCCAAAATGTTGTGGGGTTTCTCAATAAAACTGGAAGTAAATTATTCAGAGAAATAATTATTAATTTCCCCAATAGTGGAAAATTTGTGCTTGAACATGGTGTTAAGGCTTTTTTGTGGGAGGCAGATCAAAAAGATTTTGGGGGTTTTCCTTCCTGTGAGAGGCCAAAAGGTGTAATTCTGCACTGCCATTGAGGACCTAAATGTGTTCAGTGCTTGGAGAACTACAAGTACTGGGGAAAAACAGATTTTCACTGTGAACAAAATTCTCCTTGTCCAGTGCATTTTCTTCTCTAAGTCAATGAGAGTTAAATAAACACACACAGAGATAAAGAAAAACAGAAATACAGCTTGGCAACAGAATTTTCTGCCACTTAGCTACCTTAACAGATCAAATTTTAAATCTCAGTCTCTTTATACAGTACAATACTACTCTTAATCATGAGACATGGCTGCTCCTGTAGGACCCTTGTTTTGGGAACCTATCTCAGGGTTTGGTCAGGTTTAAAGACTTGAAAAATCATATTGGAAAGAAAAGAAACAAGGACTCTACTAGTCCAGTGCAGCAATCAATGATGAAACTGAATTTTGGAACTTTTCCATGGATGTACTTCAATGATCCATACTCAAAAAAGGGCATGAAATATACATCAGACATTTATAAAAATCCACAGAATGCCTCTGTTCTATCTTATTTCTTTTTTTTCCAGGCACAAAATGCTTATCATAAACCTTGCCTTCCATGACATCTAACATTTTCTTCTTGACATTTTAAAGTCAGAATTGGTAACAGCAGGCATGTTGGGAATTAACTGTACCAAAGATCTAAAGGAGACATTACAGAAAAGTGTGGTATGGTATAAGGATGTTACACAGCCTTGCTATACTGCTAAGATAATGGCAAACAACATCTCACCCTAAACACAGAGACTCTTCTTTCAGATAAATTATGCAAATTTAATTTCATTTTTAGCTGCATTTCTCTTGTGATTGCCCGGTCGAGTAGATCCTTGAAACAGAATCCTTCTAAATAAATGCACTGTTGCTAAATGCATTTGCTATGGCAGAAATCTGAAAATAATAAAAAAAATTAATCTTCTTCAGAGTCCTGCTGGCCTAGAGCTACTGGCTCTGGGAGGAGCTACAGAAGAGGGTTTGTGCCTTCAGTTGAAGTTAGGGATGAAAGAGCCATTGACTCTTGAAAGAACCAGAACCAGTATAATTGTTAGGATGCTACCAAGTACCAAACCTCAGTGATTGACTTTGCAATCTGTCTATTCCTAGAGATACACAGTGGAGTCTTCAGGCTGCAGTTTTCCAAAGGTTTTGCCTGATGTCACGTGTTTCCATCAGTTCACTTGGAGAATTAAAGCCCTGGGAAACACAAAACTGAGGCAGATATAAAAGCTGAGGCATTAAGTTTCTTTAAGGATTATTAATATAGTTTGGAATCTCTGTAATGGACTCAAAATATTTATCAAGCCATGTAATCTGAGGCTGCACTGAATTACCTCCCTGAGATAAATGCAGATGATACACAGAAAAAACCCCACACTTTTGTTCAGGCTAATAAAAAAATTATACGCTCTAATAATTGAGAAAATTTTTATCATATGGAATATGAGAAAAGAATGTGGCTGATTATATCTCAAATTCCAGTGAGAAAGCTGCCAAGAAAGCCTTTAAAAGCAATACATTTATTGACCATTCCATTTGTGTAACAGGAATGGAACTCCAGCTGAACATTTGGGTTTTCAGTTTGTGGTGGACAGAAAATGAGAAAACTCCACCCATTTATAATGCAGGACTGAGGAACAGAAGGGGAACTTGGGATTGTGAAGGTGAAACATCTCAAATGTTTTGACATCTTTAATTCAGGTCTCTGCTTTATTCAGTGAACATGGATGTCATCCAAGATTGGTCTCTAAGTAAGATGAACCTGGAGATTACTCACCACTTCAAAGACTTAAAAATAATTTTTACATTGATGAATTTAGTTTAGCTCAGGGATGTCACCTAAGGTTGGTCTCTAAGTAAGATGAACTTGGACATTACCCACCACTTGAAAGACTTAAAAATAATTTTTACATTGATAAATTTAGTTTAGCTTAATCCTAACATATGATAACATTTTTTTTTTTCTGCCACTGGAGAAAAGCTAATTTTTTGTACCTCTAATTCTCTCTCTTCAACCACAAAATATAAAAATACCAGGAGCATCTAGACATCTGGAGAGTGCCTCCCACATACAAAAATAACTTGGCAGAGTGGAGTTTCAGAGGCTTTTGTGACTTTTGTTCTAAGTCAGGGTCACTGTGTGGCCAACAGGAACAGAACAACACTTCCAGAAGTTAATTTACTAAGATGGGAGTCTAAGATAGGAAAGCAGAAAGGTGTCTCTGATTATTGAATATTCAGAGAATCTGGACTCCTATATTGTGTTAGATATGTATCATTTGGATTTCTAAAGATTGCTGAGAGGAATCTAAATTCTTTATATGGTTTATTAGTGCTTTTTGTTCTTGCTGTGATAGGCTCTGGGACCCTTCTCTGGGAACTCTAGAAGATGCTGTAGAAATAAAAATGAGCAGATGCTTTTCCTCCTAGATATTAAATGGTTGGATACAAAATAATAGAGGGGTATAGATAAATAGGGATAGTAAATGGAGAAAATAAAAACAGGTTTGATCTATGTATAAGACAATATCCACTGATTAGCTCTAGCTTACTGCACTGAAACATTTTGTAGGCATCAAAACTAAGAAAATCCAGAAGAAACCCCAAATGTTTATTGATCACTTTCCCATAACAAACTGAAGATGTTGAAAACATACCAATTAACAGGTTCAATTTATCACCAGGTGCTGAAGGAGTCATGGTCAAAATCTGAAGAGTGAGTGAAAGATGAATATCAGGAGACAAAGAGGAGCTCTACATACCTGAAAATGGAAACAGTAGCTGATGAGATGGAGCTGGCATGAAAACTTAAAGACAAGGAATTGGATTCTTATTAGCAGTGCCAGGCATAAAGAGTCACTAGAAATGCATGAGACTTAATGGGATTTGGTAGAGAAGTGAGGTTTACATAAGCAGCCAGTTTGCAGGGGATGCAAACCTGAGAGGAAGGGCTCCTACACCAGGTGGTTGAGCTGCTGTTCAGAGGGACCTCAGCAGGCTGGAGAAATGATCTTTCGAGGCCCCTTCCAACCTGAGAGGTTCTGTGATTCTATGAAAATAAACTGTAGGAACAACTTATGAAGTGTCATGACAGAATATTGGCAGAAATGTTATCGGGGGATTGTTGATCTGAATCATCCTCTCGGGTTTATAGGCAGCTCTTACACTTGAGGGGGGAAGTGACTCATGAGGTGTCTCAGTGTATATTAGGCAGAGAGATGACTGACAAACACGACAGGATATAGACTTTACCTTATGATCCTTTGGTCACTGATCACCTGCATGGAGCTTTTTCATTAGTAATGGTTTATAATGACTATGCTAGTAACACTTGTTTTCTCATTCAGCAGTTACAGGTTCCCACTCTAATGTGTTGAACTGTCGTATCTGTCAACAAATAAAATAAGACAAGTCTCACTTTGTTCCTGTCCAGTGTAAACAACATAAAAATCACACAACCTTAGAACAGTTTTGGTCGCACAGGATCTCTAAAGCCCCTCTGGTCCAACACCATGTTCAACCTCAAGTCTGTGTTGTAAAAGAGTCAATCTCTGCCTTCTCCCTTTCCAACACAGTAGCCCTTTGCTGGGCTTACTCTGTTAATGTCTTTCTTGCACTGGGGACTCTAAAACTGGACACAGCAGTCCCAACACCATTTCAGAATTGCTCAAAAGTGGGTTTAATCACTATTTTCAGTTGGTGCACTATGCAGTAGCTAATCCAGTGCAGTTTGTCATTCGTCATGTCTCTTGAGCAACTGCTCATAGAATCATTTACGTTGGAAAAGACCTCTCAGATCTTCCCTGCCCATGGTGGGAGGGTTGGAAGTAAATGATCTCTAAAGTCCCCACCAACCCAAACCATCCTATGACCAAGTCCAGCCCTTAATGTATTCTTCTAGAGCTGTTCCCTCAACAATTGGTGTCTCTCAATCATTTGCTTTCAGATCTTTTCTGTCAAATCACTGCTCCAGCTTTTTGAGGTTCATCTGAATGACAGCCTTTTTATCCAGCACATGGACTGCTCCCTGCAGTTTGGTGTCAGCCCCAAACTTGCTGAGGGTGTGTTCCTCTCCACATAATTACAAAGCACCCCACTGCCATTTCATCTGGCAAAGCCAAGGTGCTGCTTTCCCAGGTGTGGAAAAGAAAAGGCCTGTTCTGAAGGCACAACATGAGGGCTCAGGGAGGAGCTGAGTGAGTATGAAGTGGGGAGAGCTGAATTTGAATAGAAAAATGGCAACATTTGATTTAAAAGCAAAGAATGGCAGCTGCTCAGGTCAGCAATTACTGGAGATTGAACATGGACAGAAGCAGCCAGTGCACACACAAAGGCCTTTCTGATCTGGCAGTGTTCCCAACCATCCCATCTCACTGCATGTACCCAGAAGTGCCAGAACAAATATGTGGTTTAATGTCAATGAACATGGTAATCTTTTAATCTTTATCCAATACTGATTAAAAAAACAAATTACAGAAACATCCTTGTCTCCTTCTTTGGCTTTTACACTGCAGGACCGATGTAAAGAAGCCACAGCATGAACAGGAATTTGGCCCAAGGCTTTTTAAAGTCCCATGGAAAAATCAATGGGCGAGATTCCATCTTGGTTACAATAATGTCAGTCTGGAGTCATTAAATATTATTATTATTATTAATAATAATAATAATAAACAACTCAGTAGCCTGCTGAGTTTATTTGCATTGCTGGAGATTAGGATCAAATGTTACTACCACTGGATGAATCAATCATTAGCAAAGAACGTTTTACCTGGCATCCCCATTGTCTGCAAATTTCACTTTTAAGATGTAATACATTCAAAAATCATTTCAGAGTATTCCACTTCTTCCAGTGTAAGAAGTAAGAGGAAATTAAAATGGAACACAAGGAAATAACCTCCTTTTTGGATGAATTTGTGCTTGAAAAATACGGTGTTCTAGCTGTCACTACATGAAATTTGTAATACCTGTGACGTTGAATCACCTTGTCCTATCAGGAAACAGGAGAGCTATAAACCACCCTCCAGTGAAGAATTCCAGCCAATTCCACAACTACCTGAAGAAGGACAGAAGAAACTTCTGATCTTCCTGGAAACAGAAGGTAGGATTCATCTTGATTCGTTGGCTTAAAGTATTGTGATGTTTTTTTCATGTATTAAAATACAACCTATCATCAGAAGGCTTCTTGAAAAATTTAGGACAGTCACAGAAGAGGATCGTATTCAGTGAAAAATAAGGATTATATAGGGAACAGTGTAACACAAGCTAAAATAAAAAGGTAGAGAAATGGATAAACAATCAAAAATACAAGAAAAGCCACTTATATCAAAAAAGCAGCATCTTAGTAAATTCTATGTACGTAGAGAAAGGGACAGAGAGACAGGAAAACACACTGAATGGGATATATATTCAGCTCAGTAAGTTGGTTCATGTTTCTATCACCACCTATTTTCAGAGTGGGGAAATTAACACCTTGTTTAATTGACTCCTCTTCTGCAAAGTGGCTGCTAAATAGCCTTTGTGCAATAATGTACAAGTGCAACTACAGAAACTTTCAGGTCTTTTCAGGTCTGTTCAGTCTCTGTTCACAAACTATTTCAGGTCTTTTTCAAGGATAATAAAAAATAATTGGGATTTTTTTTATTTTTTGTAATAGTTATTCAATTAAATGAATAATTTAGGACACACCTTTTAATTTTTTATTTTAGAAGGAGAGACGTGAAAAACATATTCACATGAGTTTGCCAAACTCATACAAACTAGGGATGCTAAAGCACCATCTTTCAGTGGCAGATCCCAGTATACAGATGGATTTGCAGGAAAGTCAGTAAGACTTGGCACACGTCCTGATTTATGTTTGATTGAGGGGGAACAGGGGAGGGGGAGAGAGAGACTGATTTTAGGACCAGTGCCTAGAAATTAATGCAGAGCAATTAAATTTACATCTCATAAACTGTAAGCATTTGGTTGAAATCAGTGGGATTGCCAAAAGTATGTTAATATCTTGGAGTGGGAAACCCACTGGGTCTTAAAAAGCATTCCAATGGCATTTTGAAACTTGTATCATTGTATTAAATTACCAATTATATTTAATTGTAAGTTAATTCATAGAAAATATTACAGTGAATGAATACTTTGCCCATGTGTCTAAGTTAGCTTCTTCAGCTTGGTTTGCAAAATAGAAAGCTCTGCAATTTCACTAAAGAGTTTTTTCCTTTAAAATGTGCTTTAAGTGCAAAAAGGGCTGTTTTCTATTTGCATCTCATCATATTTTGCATTCAAAAGACATATTTTTGCTTGTAACTTAAGTACAGCTAAAAATAACCCCAATTCTATTTACTATCTAGTTAGAAATTAAGTGAAAAGCATATTTTTTCATGATATTGGGGTTATAACCTTGTGTTGCTAAACACCTGAGTCAGATAAAGTGCAACATCTTGTAATGGCTCTGAGAAATAAGTGTTAGAGATGTTAATAAGAAAAAAAATCTGTGATTCTAAAGCACTTCAAGGAGTCACAGGTGATGTCAAAATTAAAAGTAAGGAACAAGAAGCAATACTAAGAACAGGAGATCAATGACTTATTCTGTTAAGTATCCATATGTTTTCCACTGGATCAACTAGATCTTCCCTCAAATACAAGTTCTTGGAATAAACCATCCTATTTTGAAGGCTGGAAGGGTTTAATTGGACAGATGTGACCAGTCTTTCCAGTTTTTTTGCCTCTGAGCTCCAGCTGCCCATAGTCACAGTCCACGGGCTTTGTTGTTTAGCAGAGCTGGAGCAGCCTAAGGCTGGGCACTGTGGGTCACCCCCAGAGCAGGGTAAGAGGCTGATGAAGAACTGGGGCCTTGCTGTAACACCTGGAAAAGAATAATTTTTCTATGTTTCCATGTTTTTCCATTTTTACATGTGTTCTCCACAAGTACCAATGCTCTCCAGAGCACCCTGTGTTTTATATAAACTGGATGCCTCAAGGCAAAGGGGCTTTGCTGAATATGAAAGGATCAGCAAACCCTACTGGCCTCTCTCCAAGAATAATTTAAAACTAAAATCAGCAGCCCCTCAAAACCAAACAAGTTAAGCTAATAATATTCCTCTGTGGTAACACGCCCATAAATTCCCTTGGAGTGGGAGGCTGGGAAAATTGCCAGAACAAGTAAATTCCACTCTAGTCACCTGCTTGCCTGCCTGAGGTAGGTGAGCTGAAGCAAGCTGAATGCAACCTGTGGGACTGATTGCAGATACCTGAACTTTGCAGTGACCTCCTGGGTCATTGGAGTGGTGCTTTGAGCCTCCCAGGCAAGTGGAGTCTTGGAATCCAGGGTCTGGTGAATGCTTCTTCAATTAGAATTAGATATTTGTAGAATAACCTAAGTTGGATGGGACCCACAAGGATGATCAAAGTACTAGTCTTGGCCCTGAATAGGAAATATCAAGAATCACAATGTTAGAGAAGGCTCTAATTTCTGTTGTCATTTCTTATTACTTGCAATATAATCAAGACTTGTCTTAAAATAGATGAAAACAAAAAAGCTTCCTGAAGCAGGTCTTTCCCAGTTCTGCCCCAGCCCACATGCCAGATGTCACAGTGCTGGTCATCAGGCTTTGAACAGGTTGTGAATCCTGACTCCTACACCTGACTTGTAGAGATCACATGGACTCAGTGTCTAATTCCCCTTTCAACTAAAGCACTGCAGTCAGAGCAGGCAAAGGGGAGCAGGGGAATTTTCAGACTCACTTAGACACAGGAACAAGCTAAGAGCAGCATCCCAACCCACCCCATCCAACCCCATCCTGCAGTCTGAAAATGAGCAATAGGCTTCCTGTGGGAAGGGCAGCAGAAATACCTGTGAATACCTGGGAGGATCTTCCATCAGGGCTACAGCAGGAAGTATGAGACGTAAAAAGCTGTTGATTCATAGAAATTTGGAAATGAAAAGGAGGAATAAATTTTATTATTTTAGTTCTAAAAATGGATGAGGAGGGAAGGAAGGAAGGAAGGAAGGAAGGAAGGAAGGAAGGAAGGAAGGAAGGAAGGAAGGAAGGAAGGAAGGAAGGAAGGAACTTGAGCAAAAGCCGGCAAACACACAGGACAAAGATGTACTCTGTATTCAAAGAAATCTCTGTAAAAATTTACAGAAAGCTCTGTAAAAATAAATTAATTCCTCATTCTCACCTTTTCAGAGATGATTCTGCCAGTGGTGTTCCTGTGTCTCACAGCTGTGCTGCCTCCATGCACTGGACAGGTAAAACACATATCTCTTATTTGTAAAATTTGGGTGGGCTCTGAGGCTCTTGTAGACCGACTGATTATGGTTTTTCCTGTGCACACCAAACACAGGAAGAAAGAGTCTGATGAGGTATTTAGGATCTGGAAAGTATTTATCCTTGAAGTCTGCTTCATTTCAAAGGAGTTGTGTAGTTCCACATTTGCACAAAAAAAAAAAAAAGTCTAAAGATTAAGCATTACTTGTAAGTTGGGTCAGAGATAACTGTATTTTCCACAAGTTTCCATACACAAATCCAATATTCTGGACCTCCTAAAGATCCAGCACTTTTCCCATTAATTCCACACAGGTTTACAGATATCATTTACCTACCTCTGTTCTTTTCTCATCCTACAGGCCTTTAGGTGCTGCCTCTCCCTTTGCTCACAGTCCCATCCACTCAGCCTTTATCCCTGATTTCCCCCAAACAGCTAAATTAACACCCTGGATGCACATACAGAGTGGTTCCTCCCAACCCAAACTTAGTCTGAAATCTGTAGTTTTCTACTTCTACATCAGAAATACTGGATGTGACTGATGGCTTGACTGCATTTCCCCCTAATTCTTCAATTTCTCCTCTCAATGCTGCAGTCTAGACTAGTTCAGAATGGACATAAAGAGGAGGCTGAGCTCCTCACATGGCTATTTTTTAATTAGAGAACATATGAAAACCACAAGAAATTTTATCAGTTATGACAGAATTGGAAGAAAATCTATGGCATAAAAGGAATAAACATTTTCTGTTCTGTGGGTTGTCCTGATGAAGTACCACAAGAGGCCTGAGACAATTCTGTGACTAAACAACAGATTCCTTCAATAGAAAAACATTGATAGGGATGTTTAAAATTAGACAGAAGAGAAACACATCATAAACAATTCATAGATGCAGATGTTTTTTTAGATCCTTTTCCCACAAAACCCCATCAAGGAAATTATAATATTAGTAAATAAGGTTGGTTCTTTTGCCTAAATGTATGAGTCTGCAGGCACAGAGGCATTCCAGAATATCTCAGTCCTCCAGAGAGGGCTGGAAGATACAATACAGGAATCAGTGTTATTACTGCTAAGCTCTGCACTGTGGAACCACTGAAATGCTGCTCCACATGGAAGCACCCCTGGAGACACAGCACACCACAGTCCTTCCTCCCCCACAGGAATTATCTCCTTGGCTGATAATAACATTTTGCTATTTTAATATTTCCTACACAGGATGCAGGATTTAGCAACATTCAAATAAAACAGAAATACAACTTTTTTGTTTTTTCAATTTAGGGAACTGAAGCTCTCCGTGCTCTGTCAAGCAGCAGAGCAGAGCAGCAAAAGCTGATTGTTGACAGACATAATGCCCTCAGGAGAGGAGTAAAACCAACTGCCAGCAACATGATGAAGATGGTAAGTTTTGTGCTGTAAATCTATTTTTAATGAGTAGTGGACTCTATGAGAGATACAGGACTGATGCAGGGTCACATTATTTTATTTAGCCACAAATTCCTTTCTCCAAACCTTTCCAAAGGACTGAGCACAGCCAGCACCAAGAGAAAGATAAGGCTGGGCAGTGGAAGAAAAGAACTGGAAAAGTTGGTGGTATATCAATAGTAATGTCTCTTTTGAAGTAAAATTAAAAGGAGAAGAAAGATCCATAGCATAATCAATTTCTTTCTGATTCATTCTTCATCAGGCTTCACAGTTTTTATTCCCTTGCTGCACAGTAACTTTGCTCTTACCTACCTCTCCCCTCAAAAAATGGGATGAAAAGGATTTTGCACTTGACATTTTTCTTATTTAAATGTAGTTTCTAAATGTTGCTCCTTTATGAGGGGTTATTCATAGGTATGTGACAGATTTTTTTTTTCTTTCTTTAAGGAATGGTGTCCTCCAGCTGCAGAGAATGCCCAAAATTGGGCCAATCAATGCACTTTAAAGCACAGTCCCCCTAATCTGAGGAGAACAAGTAAGAGAAGTGTGAGTGGAAATGAACAGCATTACATATTATTGATGTGACCAGTTTCAGGATGGCTTGCTGTGGGGAAATAAGATGCAATTTTAATTCTGGTTTTTTGGGTTTTTTTTTGTCATGTGACAAAGGGAAATTTCTAGGTAGAAATCTGGCCAGTGAGTGAGAAAATTCAATCCCATTCTAATCCCAGTTTTACATAGGTATATCCCATTTTCTACAGTAGATGAAAAAAAATCATAGTCAAAAAACATATTCTTCTAAAATATCCATCAGAAAAAAGCAAATCTCGAGATCTAGAGCCAGTTAAGTGCAGAAACCAGTTTACATGAGCTAGTTTGAAATGTCTGGGAAGAAAGGGGCAAAAGGCAAAGGTGTAAAACTGGCTGGTGGTGCTAAGTGTAGTTTCTCAGACCAGACAGTTTTTAAATCCCCTGGCAAATTGCAACCTAAAATTGTCTTTGAGATTCAGATTAACACTTCAGTCAGTCACTGGATATTGAATTTACAGCTGTGCCATGTTAACAGCCCAGTGTGCTGTTGACTGACTTCTGCCCACACCATGTCTAAGATGTGAACAGTCCTGTCAATATTTTTTCCTAAAATCCAAATCCTGTTTTTGGCCAGGGTGAACCCCATTTGAGGACCAATGCAGTGGGGCTGGACCTGAATAAAAACAGTAGATAAGGGCAATATAGACACTGTCTTGTGTGCCAGGAGTAAAATTTGAATTCTTGGGATTTTCCCAAGATTACTGGGCTGTGATCTGGACAACAATTATGTTGGCAACTTCCAAATAGCAAAATTACAGTCATAAACCTGTGATGCACCTGTGCAGGTGTTCCTACAGTCATTCAGAATATCTGCCAACAAACAACCACCAGCCAAACAGGGTCAAGTGACACCTTCAGCATTTACAAAGGGTGATGTCACTCAACTGGAAAAAAAAACAGCATCCTGCTGCCCCATTTAGAGTGAGAATTTCTATGGAAGTCACCCCACCTTTTGCTGGTTGGTTTTGTTGGGGTTTTTTTCTCATGTGGGTATTCTCTATGCATTTCTCAGCACCATTCTCTTTTCAGATGTACTGTGTGGTGAAAATCTCTTCATGTCCTCTGCCCCGTTCTCATGGCCAGATGTTCTTCAGGCCTGGTACAATGAGGAGAAAAATTTTGAATATGGAACTGGGGCAAAAACAAAAGGTGCTATGTTTGGCCATTACACTCAGGTAAATGTACTTTATATACATGTAAATATATTTATATTTCAGGTTGAACAAATAAATGTTAGCTAAACAAGTTATACCCTCTCCTCTTTAAAGGAAATGAAAACAATGGAGACATAAAAGTTATTCTAACAAAACAAGATGAAAACTTTCAAAGGAACAGAATTAGAATGAAAATAATAGGTGAAGTAACAAAATCAAAATGAAAATAATAGTCTAAGTGTATGTAGGAGTAAAGAGTAAAGATACTGGTATTTCAAGACTTCAGGAAGTAACAACTTGTTTGTTTAACATCTGAAAATTGCCCAGATGCTGGAAAAAACAAGGTTATTAAAGTATCATCGAGGAAATAAAAATAGGTTTGTTGCAGCCAACAGAATTCTTTTGACTCAGAGGAGTTGGACAATGGCTTATCCTAAATTTCTGCAGTACCTGCACAAAACATAGGATACAAAATTTTACATCATCATTCCTACATTAACAGTTTCAATTGAATGAAGACATAAATACAAAACAAAGGTTTTATAAACGTGTCTTGAATTATTATTGTTATATCCCCAATATTCTTAGGTTGAATAAATGTGAAAGCAGATTTGCAGTAAAATGGGGCTCCTATTTTTATTATAAAGGCTAAATAAAGTGATCTAACATCATTGCAAACATTTCTGTGATGCATATTGTATTTCAGTGATTTTTAAATGTATATTTTTCTTACTCCCATGATTTTTATTCTTATACCTACAGATGGTTTGGCACAATTCTTATAAAATTGGATGTGGTTTTGCTTTCTGCAGCAACACTACCTACAGTTACTTTTACGTCTGCCAGTACTGCCCTGCGTACGTATTGATTCTGATTTTGGTACTTAATATATTATCAAAATTAGTCAGGAGCTGGTGAAATTTGTAACAGGGCATATCACCCATAGCTGAGAAACAGGTTTGAAGACTGTATTAGGAATATGAAAGGACAGAAACATACTCATAAAAAGAGCTGCCAAACAAGAAAAGCATAAAATATATAAAAGGGACACTGATTTTCAGATTAAATGCCACTTGCCTAAAAAAATCCTAATTTTCATAATAGTTTATTAGAAATAAATATTTTGCACATTCTACTTGAAATCTCAGTTCAGAAGGGCATACCAATATGTACAGTACAGTGAAGACTGTAATTAATACCAAAAATCTTTAACAGCAATGTTAAGGTAAAGTGATGATTTCAAATAGTGCCTAAAATTAATTTCCACATTCACAGTATCTTGTTGTGGGTTGACCTTGACTGACCACCAGTAACTCACCCAGTGTCTCTGACTCTTCTCCTCAACAGGACAGAGTAATTAAAAAATATGGCAAAAAGTTCACAGGTCAGGATGAAGTCAGGGGAGTTCACTCACCAGTTACTGTCGTGGAAAAAAAGAGACTCAGCTTGGGAAAATTAACTTAATTTATTATTAATCAAATCAGACTAGGATAATAAGAAGTAAAACCAAATCTAAAAGCATATTCTACTAGCCCCCACCTTTTTCCCAAGCTCAACTTGACTCCTGATTTTCTCCACCTCCTCCCACTCAGCAGCACAATGGGATGGCACTGGGGGCTCTGGTCAGTTCATCACGTGCCATTTCTGCCTCTCCTTCTTCCCTGTGCTCTTCCCTCTCTCCATTGTGGGATCCCTCTCACTGGAGACAGTTGTCCATGAACTTCAGTGTGGGTCCTTCCCACAGGCTGCAGTTCTTCCTGAACTGCTCCAGCATGGATTTCCTTCCATGCTTCCATTCCCTCAGGATTGGAATGCTGCAGCCTGTGTCCCTCACAGGGTCACAAGTCCAGTCAGGGGGCTGATCCTGTGAGGATTTCCCATGGGGTCACAGCCTCCTCCAGGCATCCTCCTGCTCCATGTGGGTCCTCCTGCAGGTGGATCTTTGCATCCCTATGGACATCCATGGGCTGCAGGGGCACAGCTGCCTCTCCATGGGCTGCACCAGGGAATCTCAGCTGCAGAGCCCGGGGCACCTCCTGCCTCTCCTTCTGCACTGGCCTGGGTGTCTGCAGAGTGAATTCTCTCACATATTCTCGCTCCTTTCTTCTGGTTGCTGTTGCATGCAGAATTTACCCTCCCTTGAATGTGTTATCCCTGAGCCACTATCACCATCACATGGGTCCAACTTGGAGCTGGCCAACACTGGCCCTGTCTGGAATAGAGAGTCTCTGGTGTCTTCTCACAAAAACCACCCCCTGCAAATTCCTCACCTTCTCTGCTCAATGTGAAGGCATTTCCAAATAAACCCAGCACACCTGAAAAAAATTGATTGACATATAACTAAAGACTGAGCCTAAATGTTACAATAAGTTATATAAGTGTAAATCTAAACATCTTTGTGATTTAGTTTTCCTCTCAGATATTGTGTAGTGACTTCATAGCTGATGTTGGTAACATTAATGTTTCAGGGGAAACTTAATAAGTTCAATGAAGACTCCCTACAAGGAAGGAGAGCCCTGTGGGGATTGCCCCAATGCTTGTGAGGATGGATTATGCAGTAAGTTCCAAGCATTTTAATTGTGACCTGGGTAAAGGGTGTTTTTGATGCTTAAAAAAAAACCCTAAAAATAATTAATTTATGCAAAATGATTTTTTTTTAAATTATTTGCTGGACTACTAGGCCAAAAGCACTATCAGAGAATCACATTTCACCATGCTGCTTTACCTATGTGAGATAATGTTTTTCCATGCCCAGGAGAGATCCTTGGTCCTAAGAAATTCTAGGGAAGGAGGGAACTTCTTTACCTTTTTTTTTCTTCTTCATCCCTTGAAAAATGGTGGCAGATCAAATGGAAGTAGCAATACACTTGATAAGAGCAAGTGCAAACTTGAGTTTTTAGAATTCTAATAGGAAATAAAAACACATGGGCTGAGTCTCACAATGCAAGATTTACTCCCTATCTTCTGTTATGGAATTAACTAAATTCTCACCACAGTCTGTAGCATAAAGGAAGAAAGCTTTAAAATGCCTTTATGGGTAACTGAGAAATCTTCAGAGAGCCACATATTTTCTGTATGTGGTCGAATTAGTGGTTTGGATGCTGCTGGGGGGTAAATGGCAACAGAGATAAAAACATTAGAGAGAAAATAATGTTGATGAAAAATTATTCTGAAAGGACATGCTGCAGGTTTTCACTTCCCACTCATGATTAATTTTGTGTTTCAAATTGTTTTCAGCCAACCATTGAAAGTTTGAAAATGCTTTTTTCCAAAATTCCTGGCAAAGTGTTCAAGATGTACCCAGAGCTTCATCAGGTCCACTGCTCTGCTCCTGTCATTGCAAAACTGGAATAAAACAACAGGTTCAATTTTTACTTTCCTGGACATCCATCTCCTTAATGAATTCTTCCACAGACACTGATTCCATCCTGCCTCTCCAACATGTGCAGAAGGACTGATTTGAGTACAGTGACTTACACCAGAAAAATCTGTAGGATGATGTATATATTCTTTTTATATGATGGTCCAGAACATGGTAGCGATCTTAATTTAAATTTGTTGTTTGTTTGCCAGATATATTTTATTATTAGCTTTTCTCATCTTTCTCCTCCCAAAATGTTTTCTAATAAACATTTTTAAAGGTCTGTGGTTCCATATGCTTATTACATTCTTGGCATAGATGGATAGTGCTTGGTCATTAACTACTTTTAACTTGATTGAAAATTTAAACTATTGTACTGTTAACAGGACCAGAAGATAAACAGGATTGCTTGGAATACGTAATTCTTAAAAGAAATTAGGAGGGCAGAGCAGTTTCCTCTAGTTCTATTCTGGTTTAGAATCTTTTGCTGACATATGTTCTACTGTAAAATGCTCAGTTGTGAAAAAAACACAAAAAATAACCCCCCAAAACCAAACCAAATGTAGTTAATTTAAATTAAGAATCCTGTTTATATTGTAAGATTGCATTTAAATACAGGTAACCAAACCTGCCTTGTGAAGAAAAAGGACTGTCAGAGAAAAGGGTTTAATTCATAAAACCAGATAGTCAAAAGGAGGAAGGTCCCTGCATTTGGAAACTTTGCTTTTCATAACAAGTAAATGTGTTCCAAAATTTTTTTTATATCTTCTTTTGCTGTATCAGTCATTAAATTACTCATTCTTCACTGACCAGTTCATCATAATTTTAATTCCTTCTTATTATCATGAAATAAAATTCTCTAAACTTCACAAACATTGTGACTTTATTGGCATTAGGTGTTATAGGGAGCCTAAATATTTAGCAGCATGAGCAGAAACAGGTTATGGGAGAAGATTTCCTAGGCAAAAACAGAAGTCAAGCAAACAACCCTTGACCAGACTCCTTTTCAGAGAGAAATAACAATTAACATAAATAACCTGCAATCCCCACTCTGTGATCTTTTGGAAACAGGTGTTCTTCTGCAATTAACAATGGGGTTAAATATTATTTCAGTCTCACCTTACAAAGGTTGCACATTCCAGTCCCTTTTTAGTAAGGAAGCTTCTGTCATAAGTAAGATTTGAAGTCTCAGAGTCCTTGGCACAGAATAATTTCATCACACATTTCTGACTCCTTCATTCCAGTGGCATTTCTTCCAGTATGAGACAAGTATTAAATTAAAAGTTCAATTACACAAGTCAAAGTGCTTATTATTTGGGTTGGTTTATTTCCTCATCCATCTCCACCACTTTACCCCTCCATGGCACACTGCCCTCTCAGCTGGAGACAACTCTGAAAGTAAATTAAGCAATGCCAGGGCATAGGTGTGAGTGCTGGAACACGACTTACTACACTCTGAAATAATTAGCACAGCTCCAAGTAAGAATGATTATATTGCAATAGTTAATGCAATGTTCTTATCAATAAGGAAGTGGGCAGAACCATTACTCTCACTCACAGAAGACTCCTTTACCATGAATAATGGGCCAAGAAATCATAGAATGATTAAGGCTGGAAAAGACCTCTAAGATCATTGAGTCTAACCATTTGCCTACCACTGCCAGGTCCACCACTAAACCATGTCCCTAAGAATCAGAGCTGCATATTTCTTGACCACTTCAAGGGGTGATGACTCCAACTCTTCCCTGAGTAGCCTGTTCTAATGCTTGACAGCCCCTTCTGTGAAGAAATTTTTTTGCCAATATCCAATCTAAACTGCCCTTGGCACAGCTTGAAGCCATTTCCCGTTGTCCTATTGTTTGTTACCTGAGAGCAGAGACCAACCCCCATTTGGCTACAACCTTTTTATAGGGAGTTGTGCAGAGCCAGAAGGTTCCCCTTGAGCCTCCTTTTCTCCAGGCTGAGCCCCTGTCCGAGCTCCCTCAGCTGCTCCTCCTCAGACTTGTGCTCCAGACCCTTCCCCAGCTCCATTTCCTTCTCTGGAAATGTTCCAGTCCCTCAGTGTCCTTCCTGCAGTGATTTCTGTTACCTTCCACTGCAACCCAAACCACAAAACCTCATCTCTCAGTCACACATAAGAGGAAAGAACTAGTGTAATATGGGAAAAATCAATCATCACACATCTGACCTAGGACGTAAAGGTCAATAAGCCTAATTTAGATCTCCAGGAAGATAATGGAACAATTTTTTTACCTGTAATTTTGTAACCCTCGAGTATTAAACAATAGAATAGATTCTTCATGAACTGTACTTGCCAAAACAAACTCTCTTCAATGACTCACTCAGATGAGAAGATGTTGTGATGGCTTAAGTAACAAACTCAGGAGGTGTGGTTCAGATGAAAGTGCTAAAACACGGCACATCCCTGCAGCTGAACACACACATCCATGGATGTTCCTGGGCTGGAGGAGGAGACAGAGACCTCTGGCACCTCAGGGTCCTGGTGGATGACAAGATGTCCATGAGCCAGGAGTGTGCCCTGTGAGCAGGAAGACCCGATGAGGTACATCTGGGGTTCTGTGTCCAGTTCTGGGCTCCTCAGGACAAAAGAGACACAGAGCTCCTGGAGTGTGTCCAGTGCTGGGTGACAAAGATGATGAAGGGCCTGGAGCATCTCCCTGCCCAGGAGAGGCTGAGGGAGCTGGGGCTGTTCAGGATCCCCAGCTGAGAGGGGCCCTCAGCCCTGGGTGTCCCTGTGTGCAGGGAGGGCTCAGAGCAGGGCCCAGGCTCTGCTCCAGGGGCTCAGCAATGGCACCAGAGGAACGGGCAGGGACTGAGACCAGCAAGTTCCACCTGGACAGGAAGAAAAACTTCTTCACTGTGCAGTGACTGAGCACTGAACAGATTGTCCAGAGAGGGTCTGGAGTCTCTCTCATGGGAGATATTCCAGAAATGTCTGTAAACACAATCTTGTGCCATGTTCTAAAATCACTGTAAAACCAGCTCTAAAACCACTGCTTTATGTGAGGCCCAGCTATTGATGTTTCTAGGGCATGAGAAATATTTAGTGACTGACTGTGATACCAAAGGGCCATGTTGCAATCAGCTACTGCTGGTAAAAGATTTAAAAGCCATTATAACACACACTTCCTAGCGTATTGCAAGGCAGTTTGCCTTGTCCCTGATAGTTCCTGTCATCACTGGGATCCCCATAGCAGAGCAGGCTTTCCTCTGGCACATCCTGTTCCTGCTTCCTTCTACATTTCAAGGAGAAACCCTTAACACCCTGTCTACCTTTAGCAAGGATCCAGAGCAAACAAGGAGATACCATGGGAAGGCCTGTGGAAAGGGATTATTTCCCATTCCACCTTCCCATCTATCCCTGAGGGAGCTCCTTGCAGAGAGCTCGCTGCTCTGGGACAGGGCCTGAATTATGTCCCACATAATGGACCTCCTCGCTAATTGTGAAAAAGTACATAGGACAGGATAGGATAAATTCAGTTAGAGGGGACCTACCTAGTGCAACTTCCTGACCAAAGATTAGTTTGGAATAAGTTAATGTCTAAGTGCTGGAATTGTCTCACTTGTCCAGTGGTTTAAGAGGAATATGGTGATGTGGACAGTTCAGCCAAGGCAGTGTCCTGTCTCTTGCCAGTACAAAGAGAATGTCCCTTAATGGCAGATGGAAAAATCTTGTATCATGCAGAACTGAGTTTGTTCTTTCTTCAGATTTGATGTCCTTTATAATGACCTTAAAAAATGGGAGTGTTGCACTTGAAACATTAATCATCTGAGCAGAAAGGTGCTGCCTTTTCTACTTGTAGGGAGATAATCCTTATTGATTTTCACTGCAACATTTAGCCACAGATAAGCTTTTTAGACAAGTGTTATACAATGAAGAAATGAACATTGTACTAGCTCCAGCTGGGCCATTTTCAGATGGATTTTCTGACTTTATGTCACTGTCCATCTGCTCTGCTCTATCAGACTGCTGAACAGGTAAGAAAGAAAAAATTTAAAGAAAACAGAAATAATCTATAGTTAGTTTTACAGGTTTGTAGTTTAGCCTTTTATCATTTTGTAGCTGGAAAAAAGAGTCAGGTCTATACTCAGGAGATGCATGTTGGGATCATAGAGGGGCCTGAGAACAGCTGTGCCCCAGCTAACACAAGAAATGCTCCAGAACCTGATGTTTTGCACCCTGAAATCCAGCTCTGGCAGCCACAATCCTATGTTTGGCACCCAGGCTGCCCACACAGTGACTTACACGAGGGGGAAATGTCTCCCAATTAGAAGCTAATTGCAACAAATGACTGAGCAAGAAGTGACCTATTTCAATTTAATACGAACCAAAGTTTTAATCCTCCCCCTCCCTCTGTGCTGGGGTATACACAAGAGTTAAAGATTTCCCTGGGCATGGCAGAGTGCTATCAGAAGCAGTGAGGACCACACATTTGGATTTAAGCAGCTGTATTTCTCCCTGAGCTGTCTGTAGGGATCCTTTAATCTCAGTCTCAGCCTGTCCACAAACCAACACTTGCTGTAATATGTTAATAAAAACCCTCTTACTTTCTCAGCTTAAAATGTCAGGCACTGCCCATCTATTACTCTGCCTATAATACATTTGAGCATAGTTTGCTGGGATTATCATATAGTATCAAAAAACTGATGTCAATTTTCCCATAAGTTTAGCTGTTAATGCTGTTCTGGCTTCACCGTGGAAGTGAAGTTACCTGAGGTGGGTTACACAGGTTGGAAGAGGAAGATCATCCCCAGTGCCACCCCTACATTTCCTCCTTAATGAATTGATCTCACCTCCTAACCTGGCAGAAAATGATCCACAGCCTGGCTGGTACTGAGACAGCCACCCACAGAAAGAAATCATTCAGGACAATACAGAGTGAGAGGAAATGATGTCAAGTTGTAGGTAGGTTTAGATTACATATTGGGAAAAATTTCTTGACTGAAAGAGTGGTCATACATTGGAACAGACTGCCCGGGGAAATGATGGAATCACAAAAAAAAAGTGAAGATGTGGTGCTTAGGGCCATAGTTTGGTGCTGAATATGAAGCTCCCAGGATCAGGTGCAGCCTTGGGATGAGGGACAGGCCTTGAGTCTTTGGTCACACAAGACTCACACCATTATCACCAGTACTAGGAAGATGTTATCTTTCCCTAATCCACCCCTTTTCTCCCTCCTCAATAAATCCAAGTCTGGTTGTGATAAGAAGAAACCAAGGTAGTTTTAGCTATCTTCAAGAAAAGTGTCCTTGTGCCTGATTAGCTCTTACTGACATAAACCAGATCACTAACCCAGCATAAAAACATTGTTCTGGTTAGTTTTCTCTTAGAGGGAGTAGCTACTCTCCTCTAATCACAAGTTCAAAGCTAAAAGCAGAACCTTAAGCAACTGGATGTGCTTGACTTTCCTGTACTGTGTAGATGCTGGAATTAAAAACCCACATCCACACAAAGGCACAATACTTCCTGAGGTGCGGGCAGCAGCTAAACAAGATTGTGTTTCTGGTTTAAATGTGCCTTAAGATCTGCAGCTGCAACACTTGAACAAAATAGAAAACAGGTCAAAAGAAGCACTCATTAGATGAAAGCCCTCCACAGAGCTACTGCTAAGATTTTAGTGCTGGGGGAATACACTGCAGGGTCTGTCATGTGTTTATCTCCCGGTTTATCAGAGGAGGGTGTCAAAGGAAACAATAAGTAAAAGATAAGCTAGTTTGAGGCTGACAAGACCGCGTTGTCTGGGTTGCCTGAACAGTGACACAGCAATGTGTTAACCAGCATCGTTAGCAAAATCAGGGACAGGAATTGCACATCTGATGGCACTTGTGAGGAGCAGCCACCACCTAATGAGTGCCACGGGTCTGTGGTTAGTGCCATGTACTGCTGGCTATATCTGTGAAACAAGGTGGAGATAAAAGATAAGGAATAATAAAGTGGGATGTCATTAATCGGCTCCTACAGAAGGAGCCTATCAGTAGATAGCATTTAATAATGCATCGCCCCAAGCAGCTCCGTGTCTGAGCCTGATCTCATCCTCTGCATTAAGCATCTCCCCTGAGCCCCTGCTGTCTTTGTTCACTTCATGAACTGCAGCATCAGACCTGCTTTGCCTGCAGTGGGTGGGAGGAAAAGGCTCATCCTGCCAGGAGGTGATACACGATGCATAGGATGCCTTTCTGCTCAATTTAAGGAAATAACAGCAAATAAGAAGGCCATTTAGGCTAAACCATGATTGACAGCTGGCCCACCCCATTAGCAGTTAACATGAAACAAGATTGTATAGGCTGAGCACTGAAAGCTCTGCTTAGCCAAGATGGACCACACAGCTGCTGGGTTCAACCAAAGCAAATGAGTTTGCCCACAAAAACCTCAAGAATATCATCAATATGAATGAGTGTATCAGCTGAGTTCTGGAGAAGCAGCAGGCATATTTCAAAGGCAAAATAGCAATTGTGCAGCGTTCCTGAATATTCCAGAGTTATGGAATACACGTGGTGTGTGCACTGTTGCCCTTCCTCATGCCAGGAAACACATCAACAGCTGCAGTGCACAATCAAAACAGCCCCAAGGTCCAGGCAGGAACAGGAGATGTGTTACTCATGTGTGCAGGAGGTGGTTGTGAGTAGCTGAGCAGCTGAAGAAGTGGAGAGGTGTGATTTTGCATTGTTTCTCACAGAGGAAACACAGCCCATTTTAATCATTCCTACAGAACGTGGAGACACCATCAAACAGGCTCCAGAGGTGGCACACTGATGAGAAGATGAATCGTGTGTCCATTGCAGTCTAATACCTGCCCTGTGTACTTCAGAGGATACCTGTACACTGTTGGTACAGCACTGATGGCATTCTACAGTAGGACAAGTAAATGCTTTCTCCATGGCATGACCTGAATCTATTCTTAATTTCAGGCCTTTTTTAATAGATTTTCCTCTGAAACCTCTCCATCCATTCTTTTTGTCATGTCTGTCTGTAGTGACAGGTTACACAGAGTCAGAACACAGGTCTGAGCACTGAAAAGGTTTTCTGTGTCTTTATATTCTTAGTCCTTGACACAATTTTGGCTTAGAGCAAATAGCACTGCCTTCCAGAAAACCTTGGCATGTTTGACAGGTTAATAATGCCAAGGGCCTTTCAGCATCTTTGAAGACATAGTTCAAGAAGCAGAGTTCAGCTCTACTGACCAGAGCCAAACCAGTGGCCTTAAGGCCCAAAAAGTTATCACAGACAAATTGAACCATCCATATCCTTACATCTCTTCCCCAAACAATTATTTGCCTCAACCTTACCCAGAAAGAGATATAGAATAGTGACTGACTTTACTCATATAATGCTTTTAAAAGAAATTCTTGGTGATGTGAAGGCAGTCATTTACATTATCTGCTCATCCAGCCTACCTCAGGCATCTGCTGTTAGAAGAAAAGGTGAAATACAGTCCTGAAGTACCTCCTTTGCCTCTAAAGGCAGCATAAGGAGAGTGGCTTTGAAGTACAGCCCTGGTGAGATGAATGCCACTCTAGAATTCTGTATCATGCTCTGACAGGGACAGGTTTTCCTCACCATCTGCAGGTTCAAGAAACCTGTAGCTGTGGTGAGGTTGATTTTGATGGCAGCAGGTCTGGCTGGGGTGGAGCTGGAAGGTGAGGGGTTTGCAGAGAAAAAAAGGTTCTGGATCAAAAGCCAGGAAGTGAATAGTGGAAATGCTGTCAGATAAACACTGAAACATTTTCAGTAGTGGGTCAAAAGAGGTTTAAAGATATGTAGTCAAGAAACACTGCAGAGAACTGAAGTGACTGAGCCCATTGCCTGAACCAGCTTCCCCACATTCAAATCCTGAAGGCACAGAGGTCATCTGCTAGACCACACATTCATAGGAGATCCATATCCTTGATCTCCCTTTGACTACATTAAGAATGGTGGATTTGGCCAGAGGAGACAGTGGTTGATGAATTAGTAAATTCAGCACAGGGGAGAGGAGTCACCACATGACCAGGCAGCCAAAGTCACCTTTATGCAGCCATAAACTGCAGAGCTGTAACCAGCTGGGGGAAAAAAACCAAACTGTGGCAGACAAACCATGCCAGAGGTGTCCATAGGAAAACTACAAGTGAGAAGAAATTATTGAAAAAATGACGTGCTCACACATGTGTTAGCTCAGCCTGGCTCTCTTCTGAGTTTTCTCAGCCTGGCTCTCCTCTGAGTTGTCTCATCTGGGTGCAGTTTAACAGGATATTTCCTTGGAGCAGAGCTAAGTGTGACAGTCTGATTTCAGGCTGTTCCTCCTCTTGACTTAAGAGGAAGGGCAAATTATTTACCTGATATTTATGGGTAGCTGTGAGAATCTGCCACTTTTGACAGGGTGCCAGAACATCTACACTGCTCAATGCATCATAATTCCAATCTCTGCTTACTCTGTTCATCTATATTTTGGTCAAATTACCAGAAAATCTTATTTCCTCCTTAAACTGCCTAACAATTGCAGTAACTAAAGAATGAACCTGATTTAATACATCTTTAGGAATTAATTCAGACTCGAGAGAGCTTGGTTTACTCTTGTATGCATACATAAAACAAACTACTAATTTTCTGAAATATTTTATTTAGAACCTTGGCACTTTCTATTTTTGTCTCCACAAAATCATGCTTTCTCTTCTGCATCAATAAACAAAGTGCCTGGATTTTCTTCATTCAAGTATATTAACTTAATTACTGAAAATCATTTTAAGTTAAAAAAGCTAAAAACAGGGTAAAAATGCCCTGTAATTTATGATAGGTATATATATGCACATACATAGGGATATATATATAATATAAATATCTGACAGGGACACAGTCCAGCTAAACCAAGAAATTCTTCAGTTTCTACAGATTTGGCTACAGATGGTTTTCTTGCATTGTATTTTGATGTAAACTGCTGAGTACCAAAACTACACAATCAACCCAAGCTGCATCAGCTGTGGAAGTGATTTAATTTTTATAACAATGCATATTTTCATGAGTTAAGATAAAACCACAGGACTGTGTATAGGATAGAATATTCCATGGAAAATTTCCACTGAAATCTGTAGCAGCTCTGGTGACACAGGTGGCTTTGCTGCTCCTCAGAAGAAGACACAGATCCCTTAATTAAACTGGGCCGTATCTGACACTGTGAGTATGAACTGGTTATTTATTTTGTGTGCATCAGCCTGACACACATGGGGTTCTGAAGCCTGGCTGTGCCCCATCAGGTGGCAGTGGAGGCTCCCAGATGATGGACAGTGCTGGCAGACGTGCAACAAGGTCATTCTGCTCCTGCATTTTTCCCGTTGCCCTGTCACATCTGGAATTGCACTGCACACACAAAACTTGCTGGGTCTTGTTCTGACTCCTGCCTTCATTGAAAATATAGGAGTGCCCTCTGGTGGAAAACCGAGCAGTCGAAGCTCCGGTGTCACTAAAAATCAGCATTTTTTCCTCAAATACAAATATCAATTTCTTGTTGGTAAACCAAAAGGTCTTAGTTACATCACTGAATGTTTCAAGGCCAGATTGGTCATTTTGTGCTTTGTCATTCTGCAAGGAAGTCTTCAGAGCCCTGGGGCTTCAGGTCTTCCAACCAGGGGCAGAGGCTTGGTGAAAATATCAGAGGAATGGTTTAGGTTGGAAGGGGCCTGAAAGATCATCTGGTTCCAAGCCCTGTGCAATGGGCAGGGGCACCTTCTACTGTCCCAGGTTTCTCCAAGTCCTGTCCAACCTGGCTTTGAACACCTCCAGGGATGGGGCAGCCACAGCTTCCCTGGACAACCTGTGCCAGCTTTGAATTTTCCTCTGAGAATCAATTTAACGCCATTGCTCTGCAATCTGGAGCTCCATCCAGATGTGTGCCAGGGCTTGGCTGCCTGTGTTCCTGATATCCACGGCTCAAGCACTCACACTTGACTCCTGCAGCTGGGAAGGAGCAGATGGAAAGTTTGTGAAGGCTCAGCAAAATAAAACCAGAGAAATTAAGTACTGTTGAGATTTGTGTGTTAGTAGCTCAATGATTTAAAAAGGAAAACATCAACATTTAAATGTAAAAATGAAAAAATATTTTAAAAAGCCATGAAATCGGATTAGGAGCTAATTGGGAATCCCCAGGTTTTTGGGTGAGCTGCCAGAGCCATCTGTGTCCACAGAGCTGGTGGAAATTGGTATCACAACAGCACTGAAAGAAAGAGAGAGAGGGAGGGAGAGAAGACAGGAAAGGAAGACAGGAAAGACAGGAAAGATGAAGGCAGGCAAAGAAAGAAAGAAAGAAGGAAGGAAGGAAGGAAGGAAGGAAGGAAGGAAGAAAAAGAAAGAAAGAAAGAAAGAAAGAAAGAAAGAAAGAAA
>JBBMKD010109835.1:0-33717 GCA_037834095.1 Argya squamiceps
ACAGGATCATCTCTGCTCCAACAGAGCCACAGCTGCCACTGCAGGAGGGCTGGATTGGACTGACACCAACACCCTGACCAACAGGGGGTCAGGCTGTGTTCTGACTCTGTCAGGGTTTGCTTTTTTTGTTTCCTTTTTTTGTACTACTACATTTTCTAAAAAAAATTTCCTAGTAAGGAACTGTTATTCCTATTCCCATATCTTTGCCTGAGAGCCCCTTAATTTCAAAATTATAATAATTCAGAGGGAGGGGGGTTACATTCTCCATTTCCTCCTGCCTTCCTTGGCAGACATCTGTATTTCCAAAACAGGTATATTCCAAAATTCTATCTAGGATTTCCAAGGCAGCTGCTGCTGGTCACAACTCACCACTGAGAGGGTCAGGGATGGTGAATTGCTTCTTTTTGCTGGGGGTGGATGTGGAGAATTTTCGAGCCAGTGCTCTGGGGGTGCCTGGAGGAGCCTCCCTCTGCTGGGCCCTCCTGAGCTGCACCATCAGCTCCAGCCTCTTCAGCCTCTTCTGGGAGCGGGAGATGAACTGAGGGTTGTGCAGCTCCAGGGCTTCCTACAGCAAACAGAGAAGCTGCTTTGTTCTCATTCAAAGGAAGGAGAAGGTGTGATGGGTGTAGGGCTGAGTTCAGTAAGAGATTGTTACAGTGATGGAAATGAGTTTGGGTTTGGGTTGGAAAGGACTTTAAAGCTCATCCCATCCCCTGCCCCTCCCACTGTCCCAGGCTGCTCCAAGCCCCAATGTCCAACCTGGCCTTGGGCACTGCCAGGGATCCAGGGGCAGCCACAGCAAATCTGGGAATTCCATCCCAGCCCCTCCCCACCCTCCCAGGGAATTCCTTCCCAAATCCCATCCATCCCTGCCCTCTGGCACTGGGAAGCCATTCCCCCTTGTCCTGTCAAGTTTATACATTTCTACGTTTCAAATTACATATTTTTACATCCAAATTCAAGTTCTTGATGTTTTGCCTGTTCCCTTTTCTCACCCCACCACCGAAGCAACTCGTCACTGACAGTTCACAAACTTTCCTGTTTATTTAGACTGTCAGATCTCTCCATGCCTGATCCAGAAAGAAAACACTTCCCAGTCAAAGGCTGCTTCAACATTTAGGAATGTCTTAGGACAAAGGAAAGGAGCAGAGATGGGTCTGCAACATGTGCTGGTGGAAAGGGCAGGAAAGTCCATGTGCTGCTTGAGCCTGGTACCAACCTGGGCCATGTCCACACCTACAGCAGGTGCTGCAAGCACCAGGCACTTGGGAAACTGGGAATTTGTAAATTCCCAAATGCTTAACAAGTTCCCCCACAGGAACAGCAGCTGCAGCTCAAAATGGGGAGTTTGTATCCACAACCAAGCAAGTTTTGGCAGTGGATACAAACTGCCAAAACTTCACTAGAAAGGGAAAACCCAAGGAATGTGAACTTCTGCCCTTAACAAGTTCCCAGGAAGCAAACACCATCCATGGGGAAAAAAGGGAGAAAAGGGGAAAAAAAGGGGAGAAAAGGGAAAAAAAAGAAAAATAAGCAGGAAAAAAGGGGAAAAAGAAAAAATAGTGATGATTTACCCGCAGTGTCCATGGTGCTGCTGGAGTTTTCTCCAGCTGGGAGCTGGATTCTGACCAGGTGAGAAGGTTTTTCTCCCAGGTCCCAGCTGCAGAGGGGGCCCTGGGCAGTGTCACCACAGACAGTGTCACCCTGGACAGTGTCACCCTCCTGCGCCGCTCCCGCTCCTCCTGGGCCTCCAGCTCCTTTGTTCTGTCCCTGGAACTGTGATCTGGGAATGTCCCTGGGAATCTGTGATCACCTTGGAGAGATTTAAAAGTTCGTTAGGAGGGCACGGCTAATTTTTTATTGGCTTCTCCACCTCATTAGACAGAGAGGGCAGTTCCTGAAATAAGAAAGCCAGGCTGTTATTAATAGGCCTCATTAGGCAGAGGAGATCAGATCTAATGGTGGCTGCCCTGTGACACCCAGAGTGTCTCTCACATTATCCAGACCTCACAGGGGAGGAAATCACAATTAAAACTCTCTTGGACACTCAGCTCTCTTTGCTGCTGCTTCCCAAAGTTTGTGCCATGGAAAGCCAGGGATACCTTGCTGTGACCTGTAGTTGGAGTTCATTCCAATTTATTGCAGAAAAAACCAGATTGTTAGGGGCTTTAACCAAAAATCATTTCCCTTTCACCACACTGAGTCTTTCATCAGCACCACTGGTTTGTTTTTTTCCTTTGTTTTTAACCCAGTTTGCTTTCTGTTATTCCTACAGATCCTTTAGCCAGTGGAAAGACTCCATAAAAAATAAACAACAAAAGGTTATTGTGCATTATAGGGCATTATTATGAAAGCTGTCAATTCACATTAAGAAAAAGAGATTATTTTCTACACTTATAATTAAATTTTAATGCTCACTGACTGATACTCCTTGCACAAATTAGGACCAAAAGAGGCTGTGTGCTCAAAGATCAGATTCTCATTCAGAGGACAGAACAAATCCAAAATAACAGAGGAACTTCAGAAGGGCTCCATATGAACTATTTGAAAAGTCACACTGGAGTGCTCCTTCCTTGCCAAATAATTTGATTTCTAGACTTAAATATCTGGGAATAAAGCCCGTTACTGTTTTATTTCAATTTTTGGTTACAATAAACTTAAAATATTTTCCTCTTTATGACATATTGTACATATTATATTCTACTTAAAAAACATATTAAAAAGATCTGTGTTGGGTACATTTGCCTGACAAAAGCCTGAGCTGTATTTCCTCCCTAACACTGTTCTCACCAAGATTTTGGAATAAACCTTGAAACCTGTGAACACGAAATTAAATTCCTATCTAATCCTGGTTTACAGAGGTGTGGATTAAACTGGGCTTTGCCAGATCTCAGTGGATGCTTCACTTTTGTAAAACAAAGTAGTTTCCAGTTAGGGGAATGCCATGATTTAACCTCAGGCACTGAAAACAGCATTTAGGCTTCTAAATGTGTGACATTCAGTGGTTTTATGCTCAATGGTGACAAATTTTGCCTACCTGCCTACAAAAAATTCTCTTCAGGGAAAACAGCTGTAAGAAAAAAAGCTTCTGTGATCATTACAACATTTTTAAGGAATAAGTTTCTCACAAACATATTGATACTAAACCCAAATTATTCTCAGATGTCTTCTGCAGAAATACCTGGTGCATGAACACAGCTGCTGGTGTCATCTGCATTTTAGCTGGGAGAATAAATGTTGGAAGTAAGACATCCCAGACACTGCTGAACCCAAAGGAATTATGTTTTACACGCTGAAATCTTGTTAATAATCATAGTTCAGGTTGTTGTGTCAGAAAAAGAGAAGGTTGAAGGAGTGAAAGAAAGATATCAGAACAAGGTTGTGAATATAACCTCACTACTGGTATTACTTGGTTAGGCTGGGGCTGCTTGACTTTGCAATTTTAATGCTTTTTCAAGATTTCCTTGGGAATCTCAGCCTATCTTGGTCATTTTAATCTTGTTTTCTATTAACCATAGCAATGTATACAGTCAGATCAGCTGATTGATCTCTCACCAGATGACTCACGCTCAGCACTTAAAGCTGGACAAAAATGGCCTGACTTTCCATTATTTCACTTTTTTTTTTTTCCTTCTTCTTTGAGACTGATCTCATTTTATTATTGAAACCATATTCCTGACAACCACAGTAGGATTTGTACCTTACTTTTTAGGAGCTGCTTTTGCCCGTGAACCTTTTCTTCCCCGAGGATTCTCGATGACGCCTTTATGTTGCACAGGCTGCTGGAGACAGACATTTTTGGTTTCAGGACACCCTGTGCTTGGATCTCTTTGGTTTTGGAGGTGTCTTTGGAGGGATCTGCCCTGTTGGATGAGCCATCAGTAGCAGCAGCAATGGTTTCTCTGGAGGCTGCATCTGGAAGGGAGCCAGGGGCTGTTGTGCTGTTTCTCCTCCTGCTTCCCAACAGCATTGGTGTTCCTGTGAAAAACAGAAGAACAATCCCAGATCCTGTAACATGGGAATTTTTATTTCTTTTTTTTTTCTCAGCCCTCTAATCCATGTAATTTTTATTGGCAGTGCAGGATCCTGAGGTTGTAGAGGCTGAGCAATGCCTTTCTCATCAAAAACTTTCATGGCAAAGTGTTGTACAAGTTGGACCTTTTGGGTCCAGGTGGTTCCTGCTGTGACTTTGCACAGAGCCAGAATGGGGCACTGGAGGTGTTGGGGATGGGAGATGCTTCTGAGGCAACCACTCCACTGGAGAAGGGTTAAAACCCTGATCCCAAAACTTGTTAGGCCTTGGTTTTTATCACAGCCACCACTGAGTCCATAATAATGATTTTGGTGAGGTTTAAACAATTTCAAATCCTAGAATCCTGGAACACTTCCAATTGAAATTTATCTTAAAGCCCATCCAGTGCCACCCCTGCCATGGCAGGGACACCTTCCACTATCCCAGGCTGCTCCAAGCCCAAATTCCAGCCTGGCCTTGGGCACTGCCAGGGATCCAGGGGCACCTACAGCTGCTCTGGGCACCCTGTGCCAGGGCCTGCCCACCCTCATAGGGAAAAATTCCTGCCCAAAATCCCATCTCACTCTGCCCTCTGGCAGTGGGAAGCCATTCCTCTTGTCCTGTCACTCCAGGCCCATGCAAAGATTCCTTCATCTTTCTTGTTGTCTTTTTTAGAAGCAGATTTAACACAATCCTTTCTCTGCTGACTCTTTCCCATGTCTTGGTTGAGGACAGAGTGAAGATTAGAAATGGTTTTCTCCTTTGAGCCAATTCATGACAAAGGGTGAGATGGCACTGCAGGGATTTAAAGAATTTGTGGCTGTGGCACTTGGGGACATGGGTTAGTGATGGGCTTGGCAGTGCTGGAGTGATGGACTCAATGACCATGAAGGGTTTTTCCAGCCTCAATGATTCTGTGTTTCTCTGATTCTGTGTTTGACACTTCCTTATCTCAAAGTCACTCACTAAAATCAGATCCTGCCGTGTGGGAAGTTTTCAGTTCACTTTCCCAATCCTTAATCCACTCACAAGAGATAAGAAATATTCTTTTTCACAAAATGATAATCTCCTCTGCATTTTAGTGACCTGACTGGCTCACGTCTCTTTTTGCCTGTCCAGTATTTCTGAGGAAATCAGAGGCATTAAGATACAGCATTTACTGTTTTTTCCCTTTCTCTGTAGATCAGAGCTTGGAGCACAGAATCACAGAACTGTTTAGGTTGGCAAAACCCTCTGAGATCATCGACTCCAACCACAACATCTTGAGCTCCTTTCTGTAACTGCCCATACAGTGAGAAGGAGCCAGCTCCTCAGGGGATCCTCTAGTGAGGGATCCCTGAAGACCAGCACAAACAGAAAAAAACAAACCTAGTTTTTAATTAAATTCATTGAGATGAACCCCATCCAAAGCAATTTCCCAGCCTTACAAAAAATCTGGTCAAAGCAAGGAGGTGCACACAGACTTCCCAAACTCTGAGGCAGCATCCAAGCTCTCCTGCTCTCTGACAGAACTTATTTTTCTCTGTGCTTTTCATACATTGCAAATATTTCCCTTATCTTTTGTCACAACCAAGCTCTTTTCTCAGATGGAAATAGTTTTGATGCAAATGCTCTCAAGAAACTGGACAGACTCAATTCAGAGCTGACATCCCCTCAGAGCTCCAAGGATGCTCCTACATGTTCCCTCATTCCCTGATCAATCCCATCCCTGCAGTCACACAGAAATGGCACAGAGAGAGGGGGGAAAGCACCAGGGGAGATGGATGGGGTCATGGACTCACAGGGTGGCTGTGGGAGGAGGCAGGAACAAGCAGTGGGGTAGGAGAAGATGAAGAAAGCAGCAGGTAGCACTGAGTAACTGCAGAGCAGCAGGGGAGGAAGTCTTTTCACTCAGGCAGCCAAGAAATCAGATGGATAGAGGGGGGAAAAAAAAAGAAGCCACAGGAAGGACCTGAATGGAAAACAGATTATCTCATTAAATCACCTTTTAAATTAAAATAGTTTACTGGCCAGCAGTAAACAGAGAGGAGAAGAAAGAGGAAAGGAGGAAGGAGTTTCTGCTCATCCATGGCAGCATCACAGCAGGAGATAATTTGCCTTCATATCAAGAAATGGTCTGTGCAGCAAATGTGTGTTGTGAAGCCAAACAGCTCCACTGTCAAATTGCTGAAGCCAAAGCTGTGTCCCCAGGAGGGACCTTTTGCTGCTGCTGGGCTCCCCAAAAATCAGCAGGAGTCATCAGGGGGGTCAAAAATGGGCTGTAAGGGAGAAGGGTGGAGAGCAGAGTGAGGGAAGGAGAAAGGTCCAAGTCACATCTCTCCTCTCTAACTCAGAATATTGATCTGAACACAAGAAAGAAGAGCTGCCTGGAGTATTCACACTCCATTTGCTCCTAACTACCAGACTAGCTCTCTCCATGGATATTGGCTTCCAAGTGTAAGTACAGCAACCTTCAAGAATGGACAATTAAGCTCCAGGAAATTTCTTACACGTTGAGCAAATGGAGAAAACCTTCCCTTCTCTCTGCACCACTTCCCTGCTAAAAGAAACACCAGCAGTGGCATCCTCCCAAGGTCTGGGGGATCCCTGTGAAGAGGTGGATTGGGAGAGAAGGAAAAGAAAGGCATGAACAAAACTAAGAATGGGGCCTAAAATTAAAAAAAGGGGATGGATGCTCCTTAGTGTTTTATGTTGCCTTGAGAAAGAATTAAAAAAAACCCATGATGATTCCTGATGAAATTCAGGAATAAAATCAACATGCCCTTCCTGCATGAAGAGTGTCTTCCTTGTGGATCTGGTTCTAATATTCCAACTAAATCTTAATCCTTATTAGATTCACAGTATGGTGGGGATTTTTTTGGTGGTGGTGGTTAATTAAGGCAATAAAAAAGGTGTGTCTTGTTCTTGTCTCACACTGAAGGCAATCAGAATAATAACAGAGTCAATTTGCTCAATTCTTTCTTCCAGCTCCCTCTGGAATTAACCTTTCCCTTCCAAAGGTGCAGCCAGGTGCAGCCAATCCCCAGGAAAACAGAGCAAAGCAAACCAGACAGGGGCTCTAAAAATCAACTCCCTCATCCTCAAAGCAGCTCTCAGTTACTTTAACCAACACAGATGCAAATGATATTTAGGAATAGAATAAAAAAAAACCAAGAACAAGGCAAAGGTACTTAAAGGTAAGATCACAGCACTTCACTCTGTTCACCCTGGGCCCGTTTTTAATATTCTGTGTGGGGAATTAGGACTGTTACTCTCATTAAGGCTATCTGGAATTGTATATCTAAATCCCTCCAGCAACCTAAACTTGAAATATATATGCCCCACTGAGAATAGCCAGAATTGCAACTGGATGACCAGAAATAGATGGTTTTTCTATTATCCCAGCTGAGGAAAGGCTTTAAAACTAATGAACAAAGACATGCAAGTGTAATGCTTTGGGAGATATGGGAGAGCAAAACTCCAAGAAACAGAAATCAGAATGACTCCATTAATAAAATTCAGCCAGAATAGATGGTAGTTGTAGAAATTCAGCTGCTTATAGAAGCAAATTTAAGGAACAAAATCATAATTACATCTGGAGAAGGGTCATTTTTGCCCTGTGCAAGAAAGATGACAACAGCTCAATTTTTAAATAATGACCTAGTGAAAACCATATGATATTGGAGGAGTTAAAAATATTCTGTAAAACCAAGGGTAGGTTTTCAAAAGCTCCTTTAAAAAAAAAAAAAAGAATCCTTGATCTTGGAGTAAAATAAGTATATTGTTTTACTGTAAAGTATCTTTTTACATTTCCCCCTCTTTCCCTTCAGGGGGTTTTGCTAACGGGAAGTGACCTTGCATTACAGCAGGTTAAACTTGCCTTTCCTTGAGACACACACAATCCAGGCAAACATCCCCTGCTCCATTGTTACTGCTTCTTTTTTCCTCATTTCACTTTACAGCAGGATAATTCAGCTTTTCATCCTTGCACACAACACTCTCCCCAGTGTTCCAGTGTGGATTTTTGATGATTTGTGACAAAGTGCTTCTTTGAAACTGGCCGAAAGTTCATCTTAGCAGAGGCAGGGCTGCAAATCCTCCCTGGCCACCAAGTCAGTGGCTGGGGAGGGGACACTGAGAGCTGATTCCCTGTGTGTCCCTAATGAGATCAGACATCAGCATTGGAGGTAGCTTTACATTACAGACCACCTGCTGGAGGGTTTGTTTTAATTTAATAAAATCCCCACATCCTGAGCTGCTGAGCTCTCCTGGACCTCCGTGCTGGGGAGATGATGCTGCCAACACCCCAAGCAGAGAGGAGCAGGAATTAACATTCCTTCAATGTGAGAAACTTCTGCCTCCTTCAAGGTTTAGACCCAGTTGTGGAGACCCACACGTGCCTCAAGCAGCCATCCACAATCCCAAGCAAGACTCCAGGCTCTGCCTGACAAAGAGTGATGGCTCAGCCCTTATCATGAATCAAGGGTTGGCACAGCTAAGCCACCCAATCTTAGATATGAGCAAACAGAGCACATCATCTCAACAGCCTGGTAACCCAGAGAAATGGAAACACTGAGAGCCATGACAGCCTTATTAGTTATGCCAGGGTTTGTCAAGGGATGCAAGAGAGGACAGAGGATTTCTTTTTCAGATCGCTGCCGAGGAAAAGGCATCACTTGTAATCAGTCAACGAGCTGCAATCAGCCAGGGGTGCCACGAAATTCACGTTTCCACTAAAATTCCTGCTGACCAGTTTGTCCCAAACTGCCTCCTGATGCTTCTCAAATGCCTCATTTGCAAGAGGCAGCATCAGCTGCTGCTCGGCATTAACATCCATGGAAACTACCTGAATTCCTGCTAATGTAGCTCTGCCCATGCTCCCTGCTCAAAATGTGATGTTTAACAAGGTCTTGATTCACCTTTTGATAAAAATCTGGGGCTGGGCCCTGTCTTCATCTCCCGTCCCAGAATTGTTAAGATCCAAAGTCAAGGTAACTTTGCTGGCTTGAAGAGAGAAGCTCAGCCAGCCCATTCCTTCCAATGCACCTGTATTAATGCTTTTTCAAACAGCCCTGCCTGGTGGGGTAAAGCTTAATTATCTCAGCTATATCAACACCACCTCAAGCTAAGAGTCTAGATTAAAAAATTATCTCTAATGAAAAAGCTGCTCTTTTTCCTAGCTACCTCTTTTGGGTTTGTTGTTTTTTTTTTAAACTCTGTTGACAGCTGTGGCCACATTTCTCAAAAGGAAGAGGCTTTCTTTTGGCAAAAGCTAATATTTGACTGTAGAAAGTTGTAATCATTTAAAACAGAAAGTGTACCTAAGAGCTGTTAGGCTTCAAACCTATAATCAGTCCTAAGTAGGAAAAGCTTCTTAATGTCAAGAAACAGCTTGTTTACAGAAGGCTTTGGGCAAAATTAGTGCAGTGGCTTCAGAGCAAACAATCCCAAACCCAGCTAATCAGCAGCCCCTAATAATCAGCCTCTCCGTGCTGAAGGCCAATTTATTTTCTCAAAGCACTTTGCAAGTAGTTAATTGACCTTCTCCCTCGGTGTGAAACAAGGGAACACCAATTACTCCAGGGAGGGAATGGGGACACACGTGCTGCACCCAGTCTGGCTGCCATGGAGAGCTTTGGTGGGAGAAGGGTTTGGCAGTGGCTGCACCAGCAAAATCCTGCAATTTAACAGCCTCCAGTTGCACCAGGGCAGGTTGAGGTTGGGCAGCAGGAAAAAATTCTTCACTGACAGAGTGGTTAACCCCAGAAAAAGCTTCCCAAGTGGAGTCAGCATCCCTGGAAGTGTTCCAAAAAGTAGTAGATGTGGTACTTGGTGATGGGGTTTAGTTGACGGGGTGGTGTTGGACTTGGAGATCTTGGAGGATTTTTTCCAACTTTCCTGATCCTGTGATTCTGTGAGAAGGAAACGTTCCTGCCTGGAACCTGCAGGACATCACCTTGCACTCGGAATCACGAGAGGGAATAATTGCAGCAGAATATTTTAGTGGGCAGCAAATAACCCACCCACACGATTTGAGATGACCACTGAGCTCCCAGTACCCAGCTGCTCAATTAGTGTTTGTACATTTTAGTAACATTTTCCCCTTTCCTTTCTATGAGCTGGGAGAGGATGAAAGGAAAGAATATTTGCTGCTGTACTTTCCCTGTAACAGCCACGGACCCCAAACCTGTGAGTTAGAAATCCATGTTTGCATTTCCAGGCTGTCATGCTAGAAGCTATCAGACACTATTGGAGTGACTCAAGGAGTAATCTGATGCAGTGTGACTTAAAAAAAAAAAATGTTCAGGATGATTCAGAACATTTAAATGGTGATTTGCAGGGTAAGAAAGGCACGGGCCACTTGGAATTCTCATCATGTCCGAGGCACCTAGTTCAGCTCTTTCTGATAATTTACCGCAGCCAGGCTGAGCCAAGTATTCATTTCACAGACTGCACAAGAGTCGTTCCTAGTTTAAACCAAGTGTGAATTAGGGGAAAATGAGGCTCTTTACTCCAGTGGCATAATGCAGTCACTGAATCCACAGAGCCCATCTCTTTTAATCATTATTTCAATGATTCTGGTATTCCAGCCTCTGCTGCTTGCCCGGAGTGCTAACGAGTGACTTGTACCCTCCAGTCTTTCACTTCAAACTGTCTCACGTTCTTACCAACTCTGACAGCTCAAGATAGAAATGTCACAGAATCACAGAATCCTAGAATGGTGGAGGTTGGAAAAGACCATTAGACCATGGAATCCAAAATGGAAAAGAGTGGAAGACTCAAACCCTCAGTTTTCATATGCTGAACTCTAACTAGGATCTTCAGACAACACGAACATCTTTGAGAAAATCTAATTTAAAAGTGTCACTCATAAAAATGTGTTCCGTATCATCATTAACAGGGCAGACATCCCTCTGTCTTCTAGAGAAAAAGTGGCTTTTCTACCCAACAGCTTCGTTGCTATGTCCCATAATACAAAATTGAGCCTTTAATCCTCAAAAGATATTTCCTGAAGCAAACTCCAACTCCAGTCAAATTATTTTATGATCATGCCCTTAAACACGCAAAACCCAACAAAAATATCCACAAGAAAACCCCAAAGAAACAAACAAACCCCAAGAAAATCCAACTACCTCTGGCTGCTCGTTGCCTTAAACCACAGAGAAATTGATGAAGACCAATTGGTTCCACAGGAGAATGATCTTCAGCCAAGGTCACTGTGACGTCACAGCATTGTCACCGACAACCAGCTTGGGCCCCCAGAGCCCCGAGTGTCACCCTTGTCCCTCCCACTGACACATTGCCCACAATCTCCAGGGGTAGCCTTGCCTCCATATGGCAGCACAGAAGGTCACCACATCTGTCTTCTGGTTTAATGAATAAATAGTTTAAAGGAGTGGAATATCAAAGAATATCCCTCCTGCTGATCCCTTCCTTCTCCCACACCCTTTGTCCCAGCAGATGATGGGGAAGGCAGCAGGCTTTTGAGACAGAGAGCAAAGCTGAAGAGCTGGTGCTCCAAAAAATGCAAAAGGGGTCTCCAGAAAAGGAGAGGCATCTCCTTCATTCAACAAATTAATTTAAAAGCTCCAAAATAGAGAGGCAACTGCTCTGGCCCATCACAGAGGTTGGGGTCTGTCTCAAAGGCTGGCAGCATCTTCCAGAGTCACCTCTAACAGGATTGTCAGTTCCTCACTCAGGTTTTCAACACCTGAAATGACTGAATCCTCATTTTGTGGGGATGCAGCACACGAAGGTCACACCTCAGTGTAACACAGACCCAATGACACAGAATATCTAGACTAAGGAAAATTGACAGCCTCCTCCATTTTAAATTCATCCCAGATGAAGTGAAACATCAAAGGAGCTCCTTTTAATGGGCTTTTTGGCATGTGGTCCTTTGTTCTTAACAAGTCAGCACCAGCTGCTGTGTCCATAATGCCAAGTCAGTAACGTCCCCAGCCAGATTCCTGGCTGGTGTAAATCAGTGTCACCCCTCTGCAGGCAGAGATTTCACTTGGTTGACTTCAGCTGAAGATTTGGCTCCTTGTGCTTAGCAGGTGCAAGCTAAAGTAAAATCTCCTGTGCCATATTTCATGTTTCTCCTGTCTTCACCACCAGTTCTGCTGCACACATTTGCAGGGTGGAGAGTTAATTAGCATCAGCTGGAGCTGCTCAAGTTTCTATACAATAAATTCCATATTGTCAGGAACTGCTTTCCTCTAATTATATCTTGTTCATGTAGAAGATATATATATATATTTGTGTATATATATTTATATTTACACACATACAAATCTTGTACTCTGGGTTATTGCATGGTGACTTTCCCATAAACAGAAGATGAGGTGAGAACATCAGATAGGCCACGTTCCTTCAGCATAGCATTTCAAATACTATTTAATTAATGAAAGTAAATATTACTTACAGCCTTCAGATTTCCTAATTAGTCCATTCTCATAACCAGGGTGATATATTAATTTAAAGGTGGCCCACAAGATTTTCTTGATACATAAATACTTCAAATACTTGGAGGTCTTCAGTGTGAATTCAAAACAAAAATATTTTTTGCTTTGCAGGCAGCAGCTTGTCAAAGTCCCACAGCACCAGCTGTTCTGATTTTACTCCAGTATGAGTAGGAATATACATACATGCATCAAAAAATTAAAATAGATCTTGAAACAAGTTAAAGTCTAGTTATTTACCCCTTAAAAAACTCGCTGCTGACTTCAGCACTTGTTAATAAATAAGTTCAAGAAGGAAACAGAAGTCTGTAATCATCTGGGGCCATTCAACACCCAAAGCCCAGATCCCATCTCAGTTTTCCCCACTTGATGCCTTGGGTTGTTTTAATTAAGCAAATCATGCTTTCAAGTCACCTGCCATGGTCTTTGGGAAAGGTACAAGCAGCTCCATTACCGAGTCTCTGCTGTGTCGTGTTCACTGCTGTGACTGTCCTTCCCCTCCCAAGCACTTCATCCCTGAATTCTGCAAAAGGAACGTTGGGGGTGCTCCCCTGGACACCCCTGAGCCAGGACAGCTCCCAGAGGGGTTCAGGCACTGCTGTTTGTCACAGGCACCCCATTGTGTGTCACCCACCTCCCACTGCTGACTGCAGCATGGAACCATGGAATCCTTCAGGCTGGAAAACACCTTTATGTTCCTCGGGTCCAACCATCCCCCAGCACTGCCAAGGCCACCAGTGCCCCATGTCCCCAAGTGCCACACACATGGATTTTAAATCCCTCCAGGGATGGGGACTCCAGCACTGCCCTGGGCAGCTGGGCCA
Organism: Argya squamiceps; assembly: GCA_037834095.1. Lineage (NCBI taxonomy): Eukaryota > Metazoa > Chordata > Aves > Passeriformes > Leiothrichidae > Argya > Argya squamiceps. The sequence goes on from JBBMKD010109835.1 coordinate 13,281, forward strand.
GGCCTGGACAAACCTTTCCATGAAGGAATTTTCCCCAATACCCAAAGAAAACCTCCCCTGGCCCAGCCTGAGGCTGTTCCCTCTCCTCCTGTCCCTGTTCCCGGGGAGCAGACCCGACCCCCCCGGCTGTCCCCTCCTGGCAGGGACTTGTGCAGAGCCACAAGGTCCCCCCTGAGCCTCCTTTTCTCCAGGCTCAGCCCCTTTCCCAGCTCCCTCAGGAATTTTCCAACCCCTTTCCCAGCTCCCCCAGCCTCTTCTGGGGCTCCAAACCCTTCCCCAGCTCTGTTCCCTTCCCTGGACACTCTCCAGCCCCTCAACGTCTCTCTTGTCCAAGACTGACCCCAGAATCTGAGGTCCCTCAGCAGTGCCAGCACAGGGATGGTCACTACCCTGCTCCTATGGCCACACTGTGGCTGCTGGTTATCTTATAACCCTGCTGTCCCTAATTTTGGGTGGCTTACATGGGAATGTGATTCATGATTTTCCCCTTTGTCATCTCCCCCCACCCTCCTTGCACATCTGCACCTGAGCTCAGGGCAGTGGGATGCACCCACTACCCAGACTGGATTCACTCTCCACCTCAGTTTTTATTCCTTAGTATCTCTCCACATCAGTTTTGGGTATGACAACAAAACATGAACAAAAGTGTAGAGGTGAGCAGGAAATATTTTGGTTTAGAAAACAGCTGAGATGTGTGAAGGCACCCAGGCATGAAGACGTTTACTCTTATCTAAGCTCAAACAGATAAATTTAGGTGTTAGCATTTATAATCTTCCCTAGAAAAGCAATGATATTGTTTAATCAAGAGGTCAAAAAGAATTTAAAACTGTCCCATTTTCTTCTTTTTCTTCTTTCTAAGACTTCAGCCTAGAGCTCAGTTGGTAATAGATAGTGAAAGATGGATGGAGAACTAGATATTCATGGGGAATATATTCTCCAATGAAAGGCAGGTGAGAAATTAAGATTAAAAATGTTCCTGTCTTCAGCAGAAACAAGACTAATCTTTTCATTTCTAACTTACCTTGTATTTATGAGGCATCAGCTGCAGACAGGAAAGGAAACTGCAGCATTGCCTAAAAAGCAGCGTTAGCAAGTCCTGACAGCTTGTTAAAAGCCATGACCAAAGGCAGGGTGATGCACATCCATCACCCCTGACAGGGACCTCGTGGAGCCTGGCCTGGGCTGGCCCTTGGCCATATCTCTGAGGTGGGTGGCTCATGTGGCCCCCAGTGGGACCCTTCACACATTCCTGCAGCTGCCCAAGGGATGGAAATGTTGGCCACTCACTAAAAATAAACACAATTCTTGTCCTACGGCTCTGTCCTCCCACGGGTCAAGTCTGACTTCATGTATAACATGGATTTTCCAGCACTTACAACCCAATTTCTTGCCAGATAATGGAAGTAGAGGCCCAAAGCAGTGGAGCCAAGAGAAGATACAGTCCACAGTGGGGAAATATCATATTCCATCCTTGGGGGGCTCTGGCATGAACCATGGCTTTGAACTCTGAGTCACAGAGATTTGGATTTCCAACTGTAATTCCCATCCACAAGCAGAGAGCAAGATTTACATTTCATTATTAATCCTAAAGCATCCTTTTCATATGTGGCACATGGTGGAAATCTGTAACTCTGGAGATTACCTGGCCCAGCCTCCTGCTGAAAGAAGGGCCTTAGATTAGGTTATCCAGGTCCATGTAAAGCCAAGTCTCGAAAAGTTGGATTTGGACATGAAATAATATGAGTAATACAGTAAGTGGAGTCATCATTACTGCAGTGAAGTCACACAAAAGATTAGGAAAAAGACACTCCAAAGAGGCCATGACTCAAGTGGGCCTATAGGAAACAGCAAACCCAGCCCCAGCACCTGTAAAGCAGAGAAATATTTGTGTGTTCATTCCAACTCAGATCCTAATAAAGCAACCTATACATCCTGGAAACTGCATTTACAGATTTCATACAGAGAAGTGTAGCCTTGAAAGTAATTTTTCTTTTTTTTTTTCAGCATAGTGATGTTATTACCACTTGTATTTCTGCTGGCAGGAAGCTCTTGCCTACAGCTGCAAACCAATATAAACTCCAACTTTCTGGGTCATCAGAAATGTAATGGACAAAGTGCTCTCTGCAGTTACCTCATCCATAAGATAACTGTGTTAAAGCACGAAGCTGTGGCAAAACTTGTTCACTGTCCCTTCTTTGCTGCTTCTCCTTTCTTTTTAAACACTTCATTTCACAAACATTTCATTGAATAAACATGGAGAAGAGCAAAAGCTTAAGGGGAACGGGTTTGAATTAGTAAACAGAAGGGCAAAAAATATCCAAAATAACTGAGAATCTAGAACGGGATAAAAGTTCTTCTCCAAAAGGGTTGTCCAGTCCTAGAGGGATTTAAAAGCCCTTTGGATGTGGCACTTGGGGACATGATCAGTGGTGGCCTTGGCAGTGCTGGGGGCTGGTTTGACTGGATGATCTTAGAGGTCTTTTCAAACATAAATGATGCTGTGATTGATAATCTCACACCAATACTTCTCCTCCTCACTTCACCCATTCCAGAAGTAAAAAGGATTCAGTTCTTCATTTCTCCCAGGTTAAAATCATACTATTCCCTCTCATTTTAAGGACCAGTGTGAATTTCACCAGGTTTCTCATGATTTGTCCCATTTAATGGTTGTGCTCATTACTTGGGTGATCCTGCTGAGGAAGGCTGTTGTTTTGGAGCATTATTCTGGTTGTTTATACAAATTTCACACAGGAAAGTTGTAGTAAGCTGATAAACACCTCCTCACATGTTACAAAGGGTCTCAGCAAGAGAAATGTATGTCTTTACATTCTACATTATGGCCCACACAAAAGGTGGAAGCAGTTAAAAAGATAACACTTCCCATGTTTATTTACACCTATAGTCTTGTGTACACAAATGGTGGAAGTCCTTTATCACAAGCCAGTATTTCTCAGCTCCTTACTTCACTGAGTTCCTCCTTTCAGTAAAACGAGCAGCCTCCCAATTCACTTTCTAATTATTTCTAGTAAAAGTGGTTCTTCCATGCCACCATGGCATCACTAAGCCCAGGGAAGGCTCAGTTTTAAATCTGGTTTATCACAGAGAAACCATAGATGGTGTTGAACAAAACCTTGAATACATAACACTGCCCATGGAGTGATACTCCCTGATATTTAAAATTAGGATATATGCAGTGAAATGTTTCATTTGCTGGTGCCATCCCTTTACATTTCTATCCCAAACCCTTTAGCACTGGTTGGCATCTTCCCTCTCCTGCTCCCCACTAACACTACACAGCCTGGATTATGCTTAGGAAAATAAAGGAATATTTTTTCTCAAGCTGTGCCCCTGCAGGAACAATCCCATTGATTTTGGAAAAGGGAGAGCAGGAGAGAGTACAAGGAGTTTGCACCTTGCCCAGCCCTCGAGGCAGAATGAGGCTTCTCATCTTTCTGTTTCCTTCCACTTGCACACTGGGAGGATGAGGCACAAAGGAACCTTAGGAAGTGGCTCATCAGTTCATGCACTGACCCTTAGATCAAAAAGGCCATCTAAGAAGAGGATAATTGCAATTAAATGTAGCCCAAGGCTGCAGGATACAGAGGGGGTGAGTTCAATCTTTGTGCTTTTGGTAAAAAACAGACTCTGCTCATTGACAATCTTCCCATCCACCTTCCCTTCCTGGAAAGGCAATAAACTGAGCTGTGCTTATCCAAGTGTGCTGGAAAATCCCAGTGCAGCAGGAGCTGCACCACTCTGGGCAGGAAGCAATCCCCAGGGCCCCTCTCCCTCCCTCAGGAGCAACGCTGCAAAGAACATTTTATGTCTGTGAAATGCTTGGAAAGGTTGGAAACAAATGTGTTCAAGATTTGCAAACCTTTTGCCTGGTTCCATTAGGTATAAAAGCCTGGGGTTATTACTGTAGCCTTCTAAATAAAAGCTGAAAACAAGATCATTTTTAATTGCAAGGAGCACAAGACCAAGCTCAGTGCAGTCATCTCCTTCTTAATTTCACACCTTGAAATTCAGCCCTTATTCAAAGATAAACCTAATTATTTTCAGGGGATAAGCACTTGCAGGTTGCTGGGAAAATAATAAAAAATACTGTTATAAATGGTTAAAAAAAAGAGGTTTAAGGCAGAAATCACAGTGGGATTTTTCTCTCTCAGCTGATGAGCAGCACTCATCACTAGCATGGCAAATATTCATGGCAGTGCTGGAGCTGGAAACCTCTGGGTTGTGCTCTAACTCCCTGATTCTCTGCAGAAGCAAGGATTGCTGTTATCTGCTCTCACAGAATCACTGTGGTGGGGCTGCTCCAGCCCCAACCTCTGCTCCACCAGCCTGAGGTTTCTGGGGATGACTTACCTGCCTCATTGCTTGAATTAGGGATTTGGAGGGAAAACACAATGTGGTGGCTGCCAGGCTGCTCATCCTCCTCCTTTGCTGCTGCTGCTGCCTTGTGAGGTCCTCTGGGAATATCCACAAACGCTGGAAGTCCCGAGGCAAAGACGCTTTGCAAAGGGTATTTACTACCCAAATGTCCTTCCTTTGTCTTTTCCTTCTTAATTACCTTATTTCCCGTGAAGTCTGCGCTCGGGTGTGCTCTGAGGGGAGCCCCCTTTGCTCCTGGGAGCTTCCTTGGAGCTCTCGCCTCCATGGGCTCTCCATTAGCTATGCCATCTACTCCATCTGCTGTTAATCCGGACAAACTGCACTTCAGCCTCAAGGACAACGTGGATCTGTACATTTTTTGGCATTTCACTCGAGGTTGGTCAATGCACACATTGAGAGACTTGTCTAAATAATAGATGGTGTTGGGACAGGGCTGAGACACCTGGAGCTGGACATGGGAGATGAAGGAAGGTGGCATTTTCTCCCTCCCATCACTGCTTTGAAGACCCACTCCATCCTCCTTGATTCCAGGGTCAAAAAGCTGCTTTGGGGGTTCTTCACCTAATTTTGAGCAAGACTTGGAGACCTTTAAAGGGGGTTGGTTTGTGTGGGCTGGGGGAGGCCAGTGCTTGAGGACAGCAGGGACTTTGCTGGGCGTGGGGGACACGGTGCTGGGCTCTTGGCCAGCCCCAGAGCCCACAGGGACACGCCTGGCTGTGACAGTGATGGAGGCAAAGCCTCTCTGCTGGCTTGGACACTGCTTTGGACTGGGAGAGTCTGATGGTGACATCGTGGTGTCTTCTAAGGATGCCTGGATCTCTAATCGGGTGGGAAGCACCAAAAATGTTCTGCTAACAACGGCTGACCCGTGGTGAGGCAATGAGGGCTTCGTGTGACAAGCTCTGGGCTGGGGGATCAGGGCCTGCATAGGCACAGAGGGCTGCTTTCCTCTGGATTTATCCTCATCAATCTGTGCAATGATTCCTGGGGAAATCAATGGTGTGTTTTGGGAAGGCAGAGGTTCCTGCAAATGAAAAGATTCCCAGTTATCACCACACTCCATTATCCGGTGTGCAACTCATCCACCATCTATCACAGCAGACAGTTTGGTTCAAAATCTCTTGTTAACTTTCTATTCAGAATAACTTTTTGGTCATTTAAAAATGCACGCTCTTGAAATCAGCTCTGAATTGTCTGGGAGGCTTCAATGGAAACTTTATCACTCTTGTGAAGGAAAAAATATTAAAATTTTAAACCTGGATTCCATAGTATTATTTTGAGTATTTAACTCATCACCATGTGTGGGATTGGTGACTGTTTAAAAATGGACATGGCAAAGACAGTTGCCAGTTTCAGACTATAAACTCCTCCTTCATGATGATCTGCTGGCATTTAAATATATTTAAATATATTATGGATCACTGGCCTGTGACATCACATGCAGCAGAGGACATGTGGGCACCAGGGGCATGACAGCTTTACCTCACCAGTTAAAGGCATGAAAAACTCCCCAAAAAGTGATACAGTTGTGAGTACAAGGGCTCTGGGCACTATTTTAATTAATTAGTTCCCTCTTTCTTATGATTCCTTGGTGACTCCTGCCAGTGATGTACAAACACATTATGTACAAGATTGATTGACAATGGCCCAGAGACTGACAGTGGCCCAGATTAATTTTTCCATCCATGACAGGAAACATCCATCTTGATAGACCACACCTTACTTCCCTCCAGGCGAGAGAGGAGGTGCTTTTATGCTCCAGCTCTCTGAGAAAGAATAAACCTGAGTCTAAAGCCTCCTGCTATTATTATCTACCCCACTGGGCACATAAGTCCCATGCAATAAAGCATCTGGCCTAATCTCATTGCTGCTGTAAATTGGCTGATTAGATTGTTCCTGCCCTGTGTTCCCAGATCTCTTGATCCTAATAGGAAAAAAAAATCCAAAAAACCCAAACACAACACTGAACTGGCATGGAGAATCTGAGGATTAGTTTCCTAAAGAAAAGCCCATTGTGTGTTTGGGTGTCATCGACTCCTGCTTGTTGGGAATTCACCCCAGTCCTAGCTGAGTGTCCCTATCAACTGATAATCAATGCCAGGACTCAACAAGGGCTTCACAAAACACAGAATTGTTCTCCCTGCAGGAGGACTGTGAGGGTGACAGTGCCATGACCTCCCTGGTGGCGTGGTCACCCTTCTCTGGGTGTGGGTGACACCAAAGCCCACGGGGAGAGGATCTTTAAGGATCCTTCCAACTCAAACCATTCCATGATTCTGAGCTCCTGTGAAACCATCCCTGTGTTCCTCCTCCAAGCAGGAAAACACCACCACAAACAGTTCCTTTGTATCTCTTGGGAAGGAGCCTCTTGGGAACCCAAACTGGCAGAGGTAGATCAAGAGTTTATTAACGAGGTGAAATGCCAGATAAATTTTATCAACTCTTTAAACCAGCTGCCTGTGGTTTGGACAATTCAATAATTTCACAGCCTCAGGGAGAGCATTTTCTCCCTCCTCTGTTGCTTTCATGGTTTGTAACAACATTTGCCTCATATTTTCTTCACTTCATTTACTTCTACCTACAGGTTTAAGACCTTTGCATGCCTTCCAAAACTCTCAACTTCCCTCAGATTTCTACAGGGCACCAAAGAAGAATGTTCCTTGAGAGACTTTATTTTGGATGCATCTCTCATGCTCCAGTAGTTAATTTGACATTTATTCCTTTTGTTGAGGGCTGCACAGATGGAGACATCCTGCAAGAGTCCAAAGGCATGTCAGAAACGCTACTGACTAGCTACAAACTCATGCACCAATGTTTTAAATAATTTACTTTCCCTTTTTTTTGTTCTATTGAAAATACGTATTATTTCCTCCTCCCAATCTTTAGCAAAGAAGTGGATCTTTAAAGGTTTGCCCAGCTGATCCTGTGCTCGCTGGGAGCTTTCAAGCTTCACTGCCTCTTGTGAAAAAATCCACACACACACACAAAGTAATTGTGAGCTGAAAACCTCAGGCTTTATCCTGAGGACATATCAGGCAGAGTGCACTGATATTTGGGATATTGCTTGATTTAGTCTCGTGAGGGGTTTTTTACAACTTATTTTCCCCAACAAAACTTGTGAGTTTTTTCCCCCTCACCAAGAGCACACAGAATCACAACACTTAACCATCATTTTATTTGGCTTTTCTGCTGCCTAAGCTAAGCTTAGCTAAACACAACCAAGTCCAAACATACTGCTCAGCAATCAGTGTTTGTTTTTTAAACCCTCCTGCATTCTGCTGACTGCTCCGCAAACAGAATTTATTTATTTTACCTTGGTAGGGCTGGATTTTCCCCACACACCACTCTCCAGCTGGAGGCCTGTGCATGTCCTCTGACTGTCAGGGCCCCAGTGCTTTTGTGTCACCCCTGGGGAAAAACACAGAGAAAAGAACATTGCTGTCAGTGTTCTGGAGGAGATGAGTTAGAAAATGTGCTTTTAAATGGAGTGAAGCAGGAGGGAAAGAGTCCTGGAAATGATCTGATTGCCCTGGGATCTGTTTCTCCCCCTCCACACAAGAGGAACACCTCTGGGATCCTATTTGCAAGGATTTGGACAGTCTTACACTGTGTCCAGGCTTGATCCAAAGCTTTGCTATCTCTGCTTTTGATTTCCATGGCTTCAGGCACAACCACGGAGGGACCGGGGAAGCCAGGGAATGTGGATTTCAACAAACACCCCCTTTGTGCTCTCTGCAGAACAGGGAGCACAGACAGCCCAGCAACGAGCTGGATTTCACTGGCTCTGAGTCACCTGCACGTTTAAAGAGCTGCAGTGATTCCAAACCACATCCACAAATTCTATTACATCACAACATCCCCAGGTCAGTGATAACTGTTCCACCAGCACCTCAACCTCTGCTTTTGTCACAAGTTGTTTTCTGTGAGCACTCTTCTCTCTCCGCAGCTTTTTACATGGAGCTAATTTCCATTTAACACAGTCTGGGCCACTGCACTGATGCATTACGTCTGCTGTCAACTGCTTTGCCAGAAATTACGTTACTTTTCTAGTTTGTATTAAGCATCCAAAATTAATTTTCAGAAATTCTCCACTTGGACTGAAATCTCTTGACGTTCCTGGCTGTTGTTTTACTGCAACATGTCACATCACTGGTAAGACCTTTTGTATTATTTTTCTTCCACCCAGGCAGGCTGCCACAGGAGAAAATTTTTTTACTAAGTGGAATTTCAGTTTATGTTTTATATTGTATTAACAAAGGAACATAAATCAGCTCCACTTTAGGAATTGTTTGTTAAACCATGCCCACCACAACAGAATTCATCTCCTTGGGCAAAGGGGAAGAGGAGAAAGATATCAGAATCTATCAGATCTATCCCTCAAGAAATCTTTAGTCCCACCACAGCATTTAGAGGGTGTTTGATGAGCTTTTTTACTAAGGTACACTAAAATATACTTTAACACTTCCCTAGCATAACTCCAAGATGCCAGTGCCACCATGTCATCCACAGCTGTCATGAAGGAACAGGTTTGTTTTTGTTGTGGTGCCTGGTGAGGAGGACAAGATCAAAGCACAAAATCCTCCTCTGCTGCTGGGGAAGCCTCATGGGAAGGTTATTTTCAGTGTATCAGGGCTGTGGTGAATTACACATGGGCACCTTCACAGTGAAGAGCAGCCACGTGTGCTCTTATTTATTTTTTAAAACAACTAAACAGGGAATAACCTGCAGAGAGGTGTAAAGAAGAAATTCTTGGATTGAGTAAGACATTAAAAGAAATTTGATTAAAAAAACCCCCATGTAACTAAAGCAACAACGTCCACTAAGTTATCAATATTTTCCTGAAATGCTTTGAAATAAGAACCCTCCAGTTGTTTCAGATCAAGGAGGAAACTACAACAGGAGATCATCAACTGCTGAATGTCAAATGGTGCACAAGGACCATTTAGACCAAGGATAAATCAGATCCAACAGGTTCGTTCTTCCGTGAATTTCATTCAAATGCATTTCCAGCACCAGAGAAAGACTAAGGACTACAGGGTCAAAGAAAAACAAGTTGTCAAAGCCCACACTGTAGATTGCACATAACAGGTAAATTATTCTTATCCAAGTAACTTCCTGTGATTAGCAATAATCTGTGGGTAGAACCTTCCAACATCCCACAGATCCCTTGGAATAGGTTGGTAAATTCTCACCTGTCTAACTTTAAAAAGTTTCTGGAGCAGGAGAGGCAGGAAGAATCAAGGGGGGAAGAAGATGAAGAAGAAGGCGAAGAAGAAGAAATATTTATTTTCTTTGCTAAATCATCCACAGTGGAGTTTTGCACTGCCTTTTGTACCCTATCCTGTGCAAGGACATCCTCATACTCCTATAGGAATCCTACAGCTGGAAAACACTCAAACTTTTGGCAAGTCATTGAATGCATTTGCTGAGACAGATTAAATGGCCTTGGTGGCAAAAGCACTGGCATTTGTCATGGTATTATTAAATCTATCCTTGGAAGCTTCACATTTGTTAATCCATGTTAAGAGAACAAGCAAAAAAAAAAAAAAAACTTTTAAAAAGAGCTTGAATCTGTGTTTGCAATGAAGGCACTACAGGGAGCACAAGGCTGAGATGTGTCACACATTGAGCATTCAAATCCTCACTGCTGACAAAACACATCGCCCTGGAACCCTTGTTACACAACAAAATGCAAAGTTCACTTTTTCCCTGGTGTGAAAGCAGGAAAGAAATGGCATTTCAAATACTTTCTGTTTCTGTGGGGAGCAGGAGAAACTTATTTCTCTCCAAGCTGAAATCCCAAGGATTGGTTTAATGTCCCCAGACCTTCCCACCACAATCCACCTCTCCTGCTTAAAAACGGGAGATGCCATGAGGAACAGAGGAGCAACTGCTGGCATGTGACCTCTGTCCTGTGACATCTTCACTCTTTTTAATTTTTCTCCCCTCACAAATCCTGTTTGTTGAAGCAAAATCTACGCTCCTTGGCAAGGCCTCTGGACATCCGGCTGCGGCCCAGGGTTTTCCTAATTACGGAGTGCAGCTGGAACTGATTCTCCCCTGTCTCGAGTGCCTGGATCCTGCCTCGGGCCAACTGGCAGCAGCCTCAGATAATGGCTCACAAAAGATGTGCTTGTAAATCAGCTGCTGAAGCCCAGATCGATGGCAAAGGTGAGGGCGCTGCTGAGGAATTGCGGCCCCGGGAATGTTTGGCAGGCCCAGGACAACCCCACATGGAGCCAGCGCAGGTTTTGTACAAAACTTTGGGATTCAGACGAAAAACCATGGAAAGTGCTGGTTTCCCAATGGTTCAGGTTTTTGCCAGGCTGGGGGACATTGATGACAAGCCAGCGGTGAGAAGGACATGGAAGGGCTGGAGTGTGTCCAGGGAAGGGAATGGAGCTGGGAAGGGGCTGGAGAATTCCTGAGGGAGTTGGGAAAGGGGCTGAGCCTGGAGAAAAGGAGCATCCAGGAGGGAAAAGCTCTGCAGCAGGGCCCTCCCCAAACTTCCCTCACTTTTTTTCCCCCTCATGTCTTGTCCCACTTTTTGATTTTCCCCTCATGGCAAGGGAGACCCTGAGGGGCAGGAGCATGTCCAGGGAAGGGAATGGAGCTGGGAAGGGGCTGGAGAATTCCTGAGGGAGCTGGGAAAGGGGCTCAGCCTGGAGAAAAGGAGGCTCAGGGGGGACCTTGTGGCTCTGCACAAGTCCCTGCCAGGAGGGGACAGCCGGGGGGGTTGGGCTCTGCTCCCCGGGAACAGGGACAGGAGGAGAGGGAACGGCCTCAGGCTGGGCCAGGGGAGGCTCAGGGTGGATATTGGGAAGATTCCTTCACCAGAAAGGTTTTCAAGAATTGGAACAAGCTGCCTGGGGAAGCAGCAGCATCAATCTCCCTGGAAGCGTTCAGAAATCTTGTGGATGTGACACTTGGGGCCATGGGTTAAGGGTGACCTTGGCAGGGCAGGGGGAATGTTTGGACTTGATGATCTTAGAGAGCTTTTCCAACTTCAAGCACTCTATGATTGACACCCAGAGTGACACCAGGCAGAGCTGGAGTGACCACTGGCCCTGGCCTCATCCCCAGTTTTTGTCAGGAAAGTTGCATATTTTAGTCACTTACTGTTCACAAGCTGACAAATCTCAAATACGTGTCAGCACTTCTGGTGTCCCTTGTTCTGCTCCAAGCCCTGCTTGCTCTGCACTGACCACGTCCCCTGTCCCCTTGGAGCCACCAGCATCACCTCACAGTGAACTCCGGAACCTCCAGGAGCCTCCAGTGCTTCCCTGAAAACACCATCAAACAGCACTGCAGAGCACACACACTGCTATGGAAAAAGGAAGATTTCTCCACTTTACAAAAAAATGACCTTTTTTGTTGATCTAAGCTCAACATCCATGAGACTGGTGAGGGGATTTGGGCTCCCACCCATGTTCATGGCAGCAGGATCCCTACAGCACTCAAAAATTCCCAAAAATTCCTCAAAGTCCCCACTTAGCACCTGGGAGTTAAAGGATAGGGATGTCTTAGCTGCAGGGTTGGGTATAAGAGCAATCACTCTGCTAACACAGTGTTAAACATTTTTTTAAAGGCCTTTTCTTCCTTCTGTGTATTATTCTTACTGGAGGAAGTAATTTCTACTCGACTCTGTTTAAAACATTAGAACTGTTTCAATTTCCTTGTGGCTTTTTTTTAAATTCAAATACCTGCAAGAAGCCTGGAGGAAAAAGAAGTGTCATCATTAAAGATTCCTCAGCTCAGTAAGGGCTGGGAGAGATCATTGTTTGCTCCTTCAGATGTGAGGTGAGTCATCCAAAAAAAGCCATCCGGACATTACGGATACATGGGAGATGAAAGCCAAGCTGGAAGGAACACCAAACCAAACCCATGTCTTCTGGTCTTCTTCATGTGTCAGAAAGAAAAGAGAGCATAAAACTTCAGAGCCTGGTGTCATCCAAAATAAAACTGAGCAGCGGAGCTGAAGTTCACATTTCCCGGTATGAAAAGTAGAGAAATGAATGCTGAAAATTCCACCTTTCATCAGAGTCCTTGCTGATGTCAAATTGATTTATAGGGAATTTATCCAAAAATGTTGTGGTTAGTTGCTAGTGGAGAGTGCTGCATTTCCAGAAAACCTTGGAAAAGGCACATGGAATGGTTTGGGTTGGATGAGACCTTAAGATCATGGGCAGGGACACCTTCCATGATCCCAGGCTGCTCCAAGCCTCATCCAACCTGGCCTTGGACACTTCCAGGGATCCAAGGGCAGCCACAGCTTCTCTTGTTGTCCTTCACAGACATTCTGCTGAGCCTCCAGAAGTGATGTTAAATTCAAGGCAGAGGGAAGGGGTTACACTGATAATCTCTGCAGGATTTGACATTTAACAACCTTGGTGTAAGGCTGGGCAGGAATTTTCACCAGGATGCTTAAGGAGAACAGGGTGCCACCCTGAGAGCTCAAACACACCCCAAACCCACATGGGACGTGCTCATCAAGACAGGGGGACAGAGGGACAGTCCCTCAGTCCCCTCAGAGCATCTCTGCTGCATTTCCAAAAGTCACCTTCACATCCTGACAACAGGGGTCAAACAGCAACGTGGGCTCAAAGCAAGGGAAAGCAGCTCCAGCTCTTTCCTTGAAACCTTTCTTGTCATGAAAAAAAGCCAAACCAACACAAACAAGCTCTTTGCCACAAAAGAAAGCACTTCAGCACAGTGGCACAAAATGATGGTGTTTTAAGGCAGCTTTGTGGGGAAGGCTTTCAAATCAGAGTGAGCCTAACAGCCTGAAATCATTTCAGCCTGAACAGGCTTCATTGTGTAAACAAAATAGAAAAGTTTGGTTTTTGTTGGGTTTTTTTTTAAGGTGTCAGGACGAATTTTCTTCTGTGACAAGTGAGATTTGATAAGTGAATTATCTCTCCCTGCTTGCACACCTTGAAGCTGTGCTGGCTGCCTGCAGAGATGATTACAGGATCCACCAAGGAAGGGACAAATGAGTCCTGGTCTGCTATCAAAAAGCCACAAGTCACAAATGTCTCATTATCTGTGCCATTAGAAGGAAGGTGCTCATCAGGGGGATAGAAAGAGCACAGGAATTAGATCTTCAAACTCATGCATAAGTGGAAAAAAAAAAAGGTGTTTTCATTATGCATCACTGTTATTCTTTATCCCCAATTAATAACATAAAGAGAGGGATCACCCCCAGCACATCCATCACACAGAACAAATTAAGATAATTCTTTACTTCCTCCCTTTTCCCTTTCTCTTCCAAGTTTCTTTCTTTTTGCCCTTTTGTTTTGTTGTTTTTTTTTAATTTTCAGTGATGTGCTGTTGGACAATCCGATATTATCCACACATTGCACCATGATTCTGGGACACCAATACATTTCTATAATTGGGACACATTTTTCTAACAGGATTTAGCAAAGCAGTGAGAGATTGTGCATGAACAACCAAACAAAACCCTCAAAGTCTCCTCTGAGAAAAGGAATCCTCTTCAGGAAATCCTGGGAAATTCTGATTCCTGTATGAGGTTCCCTCTGCTCACACCAGGGGAGGTGACACCTTGAGGTTTGTGCCAAAGTTCCTGTTTGGTGACCATTTTATTTCTTTGGGAAACTGCTGATATTTCTTTCAGCAAACCCTTCAGTGGGATCAGGGATCCCAGGGAGGGGTGAGGTTTGGGATCATGTGGGAACAGGAAGATCAGTGGGAATCATCTGGAGATGAGAAGCTGAAAGGTTCTGGAAGTGTCACTGGCCTGGCTTGGGAATCAAGAGAGGGGAAAAACCAAGAGTAAAGCACTCACTGGAGGCTGTTTTATGTAAGAAATTTGTAGCATTGACTTTTGGGTTAGACCAACCTGAATAAATATATTCAATATTTCAATATGAACACTGCATGTGCCAGAAGTTTGTACAGAAAATAACCAGGAGATAGAGACAAAGAAAGGAGGCGAGTCCAGGCAACATCAGCACCAAAGTTTTTCTAATTTTAGGGAATTCTGAAGACAATTCCTGGTTCAGAGTCTTGCACTGAGACTCTTTAGTACCTGTTGGCACATTATTTGGTTTATGTTGAGCACCCAATATCCTCTCAAAAGAAAGATGTAATTAACAGAAACATTCCATAAAGAGCTGATGGAAGGTTTCCTTCACCCCTCTCAGAGTCCCCTTGCCAACCTGGCATTAAAATAATCCCATTTTGGTGACCACATCCATTTCTGGAAGTCCAGGAATGCTTGAGACAGCCAGAAAATTCTTAAGTGACTGTAAACATGATAAATAAAATGCATAAGCAAACAAAGGCAAAGCAGTTTTGCAGCCAAAAAATTCCTATTTATGAAGAGTGATTTTAGTGTTATTATGAGTATTTATGTAAAGGTCATAACAGGCAGAGAATTTGATGGCACAAATGGATTCTGTAAATAAAAATTCCACCCGTGTTGCTCAGAACTGGTAGCAATTACAAAATGTACACATTTGCCCAGAGCTGCTTGTGCATAATAAGAGCTGGAGGTTTTTGTGTGGCCTCCCAATTCAATATTTTTTATATTTACCTGCTTTTGAAGGAGAAGGAACTCAGAGAGGACAAGTGCACTGCCTGTTATGCATTTCATGACTCAATATATATCCTGCTGCAGGGAGTTTTCTGAGATGCTTTGGCTTAACAATGGTATTTATTGATTTTTATTTTTTTTTTCCTTTTAATACTCTCACAATACAGCGGCGACTCCAGAAAAATGATACAGATATTTGTGTGGAGGTATCAAAGGAGTGATTCCAGCCCACATCTCCATCACTCCCATTTTGTTTCCAAAACAAAGAAATGGGATGTTCAAATTTGACACTGAACGATTTGTACAACAAAACGAAACTTGCTGGAGCTCCAGCTTGAATACAGACTTTTCATGTTACTTTGGTACAACAGAAGCATTCTTTTTTTTTTTTTTTTTTGTGTAATACTTGGGATTATTCTTTCTTTCTGGGAAGTCTTTCACATTAACTGCTGTGATTACAGCCATCACAAACTGCTTGATAACAGGGGATGCGGGAGGCTAAACCAAGATAAAGAAAAATCAGCTTTCACAGGATAAAAACACAATAGCCAAGATTTAAATAACTATGAGGCCTCAGAAGTTCAGTTTCTAAGTCGCTGGTGTGATCACAAATAGTTTTGTTTCGCATAATTTTACGAATATTTTGCAGCTCCCTCTAATTTATTTCAATTGCCATGGACTTGCCCCTGTTCTAATTCTAACAGCTGAACTTTGCAGTTCAGTTCTACCACATGAAACTTTTCAGTTGGTGAATTATTACCCGAATTTCCCTTTGGAAGGGAAAGCAGAAAACCAAATCTCTGTTCATAAAGTGCTTTTACTACACACCCACACTTTGTTCAATCTTGAAATTGCCCTTTTTGGATTCCATTGCAACAGGTGGAGAAACACAGATAGGGATTAAATAATAGAGATTAAACCAAAAATGTTGTCATATGACCATAAAACAGGGCATGGGGGCTGTTGGTTTTATCACCAGATTCAGCACAAGATAATTGGCCACTGCCTTTTTTTATTTTCTTTTTTTAATCACTCAGGCTTTCAGCTCTGAAATGGTGCAGAAAAATCTGGAATCGAGGATCAGATGTGAAAGCCCTCAAACCTCTAACCTCAGGCAGCTTTTTGGGATGAAAAGTGGAGCTCTCTGCAGCTTTCTTTTGGCTGTGGATGTCACCTGGATGGGAGGGAGCAGGGCTGGGGCTGTCAGCACCCAGCCCAGGCAGCCCTGGCTGCTTTTCCAAGAAGGAATCAGCTGCTGCTTAGCAACCACCCAAACCTGGTGGCTGTTTGTGTATTCCAGTTCTTGTGCAAAACTCAGCTCAGATCCCAAATTATTGCATTCAACAATAATTGCATTCAACATCAGGGCTGCAACAGATGGATAAGAAAGGGCATTTTCCTTTAATTCCTCGTTCTCCAAGGTTGTGTTTGTAAAACACACACACACACACACACCCAACAAATTCAATGCCAGGCCAATCAGAAAAATATTTCAATATGTGAGTGGTTATTTTTCATGATAGTTGTCCTTTAAGAGCTACTTCCATGAATAAAGTCATTCAAATACCTTTACATTTTAATGGTGATGTCACTAAGAGTGATGTAGGAACAAACTTAAAGGGCCATGTCCTCTTAGGCACGACACAAATTTCCCTGCAAAAAAGTTGTCTCTGTGGTTTAGAAGTCTTGAAATTTTTTTTCCTAATTATTATTTATTGCATGTGAAGAAAAAAAAAACCCAAACAACAAAAAAAACCCAACAATGCTTTTGCACTGTGCCCTCTACGTGGATCACATTTTTAGCCTGATGTCCCAAAGGAATTTGATTTATGCCCTCTCCTTCTTTATGCCCAACCTTTTGAGGTTGTGGCCTCTTTCAAGCAACTTGACAGAAGGGTCGATAGCTGATCTCCCAACAAGCTGACCACAAAAATCAATGGATTTGTGGGAATGAGGGGCTGCCACAGACACAAGTTCACCAGGTCATCCCTGTTTGATCTAAGGACACATTTCCCAGTCAGGCAGGACACATCCCTGGGAAGAGCCACAGGGGGCAGATGGAAGAGGGGAAGGGAAAGGAAACATGGGGAGGAGTGAGGAACAATTTTTGGGTCTGGGCTCATGGGCTCTGGCAGCTCTCATGGAATGGCCTCTTGCTTGTCAGCCCGGATTTTCCATTTCACATTCTCGTTTTTATTCTCTGAAAAAATATGGAAATCTCATGGTAAAATTATGGAAATTGAGGGGCTTGGATGATGCCTTAGGAAGGCTGACCTGGAACACAGAGCTGGAGAATAAAGTAGAGATTTATTAAAAGGCCTTTAAGGCTACACTTTGGGCAGGACAGGGCCTGACCAGGGCTACATCCAAGGTGGGCCCAAAATGGTCACAAAATGGACAAATGGTCACAAGGTCTCACACTTTTATTATAAGTTGTGGTCCATTTGCATATTGGGGTTTAAGTGTCCAATTCCAGCTTCAGATTATGAAATCCCATCCTCCCAGTTTTCTCTTTTCAGCCCACCCTTGTTTGTGCTTTTTGTTGGGCCTGAAAACTTTTAACAGTTGTCTTTGGTCTCCAGAAGGAAAAGGATTTGTTTTGTTTCCCTACTCTGTGCAGAGCTGAGTGACACTGAATGTGAGCTCAGAGCTGCACCCCTGGGCAGCACAAAACCTGAAATATATGAAAGCTCAAACTTAAAGCATCACAAAGAAAATCTAATAATGCCACAGCTGCTTGACCCTGGCAGTGGGGTAACTTAGACATAGCCCTATGCAACATCTGTCCTCTTTGAAGTCACAGAGCAAAGCACTGCTGGAGCAGTCACCCTCCTAAATGTGGCAGACTCAGCATCAGATTCCCAGATTTTACCGCAGAGAATGCTTGGAATAATGCCCTGTGAAGTGATAACTGAGCAGCTCAGAACAACCAAATGCTGAAACAATTCTCTCTCCGAGGCAAATGAGGTGGCTGGGGACGGTTGCCACCAGCACCACTTTGTTTGTCCTGCAGTTGTTCCTTTCCACGACAATCTGTGATCCAGAGCCAAGGCACAAAGCATTAAATAACTCAGCTGCACTCTTCCCCCAGCCAAATCCTGGGCCTTCCACATCCAGCCTTTCCACTGGGTGCTTTGGGAGGGGAATTGATCCCAGATGTCCCTTCAGGGTCACCAGTTTCAGGACACAGACATTGCTGAATGTGCTTTCAGACACCTCTTGGGTCACTCTTGATATTCCCTGTTCCATCAGCTGCCATCAAACCCTGGGAATGACCTGCAGGATGTGGCTGAGCCTTGTCAGGCTCAACAAGGAGCACTCTGAGCCCTGTGCTGGTGACACTGAGGCTCAGGTGGGACGTGACCAGGTCAGGTTCTGCCCAAAGCCAAGGGCAGCAAAGCTCAGGTGGAATGTTCAGGTTTTTTGGGAAAGCTTCTGCTGGAAATGTGGATATGAAACTGTCCAGCCAATCCACATGGCTGCAGCCCTCTCTCCTGCCCCCTTTCTCCTCCTTTCTGCACCCATATCTTCTTTTCATCCCGATTTTCTTGGACCAATAGGCTCAGGTAGATATCTCTGTTGGATTAGTTCCAGCTACTTTGGTTAATTTGCAATTTTAGTTTGATGGGCTTTTTGGTTTATGTGTTTTTGGAGGTTTCTTAAAGGATGAATTGTGGGTTTGCCTGTTTTGTTTGCCCCTTTTTTTGGTTTGTAATGGAACTTTTTTTATATCCAGTCCAAAAAGGGACCTTGATGGCTCTTATATCCAAAGGGAAAATGAAGAAAAGCCTGGTCTTTGCTAGGACCTGAGGATGAAAACAGGCCAGTTTTATTTCAAACCCTGCTCCATGGAGCTCAGTGATCCTGAATTTTCTCTCCCCAAACACATCCATGCAATCTGGATGGTGGGAATGCTAAACAGATGTGGGCACACAGGGATTGGATCTAGAGAGCACTGCATTATCCAAGGGAGTTGAGGCAAAAAGGCCAATATTTACAACAGGAGTATTTACTGTAAATTAAATCCAACCAACAAACACTGCAGGGATACCTGCAAGGGCATTGGGTTAAAGTTTTGTCCTCCTTAAACAGATTAAAACCCAGGCTTTTAATTTTTTTCCCTTTTTAAAGAGCAAAAAAAAATTAAAATACACTCAGAAGTACATGCACTTTTTGGTGCTTAGTGGGATAAAGGTCCTCTATGATGTAAAAAAATAAAAAATCCTCAAAATTCCAGCAAGTCACCCATTATTTTAAATAAAAAGGCAGAAATATTTCTCACAATCTAAACTGAAAGCATGATTTTGGAGGATGTGTCTGGTCTATGTCATAGTGATTTAAAACCATCTTATTAGTCTAAATGTAGCACTGCCTTAGTTAGAAGAATGTGGGGATTAACACCTTGGCCAGAAATTTAATGCTGATAGATGTATAAATGTAGATTTATATACTTCATTCAACAGCTAAGGGAAGTTTATTAACTCAGAATTAGGTGGATTTCTCTAATTTATAACAGCCTTTTTATATTTAAATAAAATACTGAAATGAGCACAAGATGTTTCTGTAGCTTGGCTGTACATTGGTGTTTCTGGCTGTGACAACATCAGGATTTCCCCAGGATTTCCAAGGTTGAGAGCGTGGGGTTTTTATTGGGTTTGGGGGATTTTTGGTGTTTTGGCTTTTTTTCCTCAGACAGCAGTTCCAGCTTAGTTCCCTATTGCCTTTTAAAAAGCTAAATCAAGGTGTTACTGATTTTGTTACAAATTTCCACCAGCTCCAAACCTTTTTCTTCCCAACCTTCTCCTTTCCTAACAAAGCTTCCAGGTCATGGTTCCCCATTGGCAGAACTTAAAATCTGGTAAATGCTCAACCCAAATTATTATAACTTCACTCTCAGATTCCTGGAAAAAAAACCCTCCTCCTTTTGGGACACAACTCCAAGGCTGGGTCAAGACTAGTAGAGAAAGGAGCAGGGAAAGGAGCTTATCTGATGTGAAGTAATGCTGTAATAAAATCCAACATTTCCCTGAAGGAGGAGTTTGCAATAGCTGCACCTACAGCAGGTTATGATAACAGTCTCTGCTTTGTGGGGAGAAATAAACAGCTTTATGTTCCTGACCTCCAGCACACACAGCCATGAAATCAGAGTGCAATTGGAGTTATTTGCTGCTTTTTAGATATTCATTTCTCTTCCCTGCTGCTGAGAAGGCCTGGCTGAAGGCAGCTTATACTAGATTAGGCTTCCAACACCTTCATGCATTATAGACTCCAAAGACATTTTTTTTTTCCCTGCTCTCAGAAGGTGAAAGTGTTGAGTCATTTCTTTTAAAGACCTGATGGAAGTTATTGCTCATTAAATGGAAGAGCTGCTGCTCCAGCCTGGGCTCAGGGAAGCTGCTCCAGCCTGGGCTCAGGGATTCTCTCCCAGGCTGGGCTTGGGGATGCTGCTCTTCCCCGGGCCCGGGGCTCGGGGATGCTGCTCTT